>APFE030389978.1:0-16283 GCA_000404065.3 Pinus taeda
AATAATAATTAATTTAGAAAATCCAATAATGTAAACTTTTACCGAAAATCCTATTCATGTAAATTATTCATTTTTTATTTGAATTCAGATATCTTTCTATTGTCATTGCACGTGAAGTTATACCACCATTTAGGGTCAGTTGATACATCCCTTACCAAAAATATTTTGTACATAATATTTTCGTATTAAAATACAAGCTTATCCCTGAAGGTGTGCTAGGTGTATAACCATTAGAGAAAAATATGATAAGTCTAATGGTTAATTAATCTAATATGGATTAAGTTCACTAAGGTTGGCTAAGTCATGGGTATTTAATAAATGTAATAAAAATTCACTTTATTGAAGAGGTTCATTATATAATGAGGATTTGAGTAATGGTTAGGCTTTATTAGGTAGTTATAAATAAAAATGAAATCTTTTATATCTAACATATATTAGAATGTTTTATATTGGATTTTAGCTAATTAGAATGTTTTTCCTTTCACAAAAACAAGTGAATACAAATGTATTTTTCAAAAAGAAAATATTTAAAAGATATTGAAAAATTTTATTTATATTATTTTTATAAATTTGAAAATCATAACATTTAAATTTAAATTATAAATTTTTAATAAAAAATAAATAAATCACAATTTTTTTTAGATAAAAAACTATATGGAATTTTAAAATATATATTTTTAAGGTTCTATTTTTGATATAACATTTAAATATATTTCTAAAATATTTTCTATATAATTTTCTAAAATCAATTGAAAATCTTTCTTATTCTTATGAAATATGTGATTTCAAAAGACTGCAAACCATTAAGTCACCACTTCGAGGTAGTGATGGAACTATCAAAGAGTAGAGATTGAAGTTTTCCAAATGCCTAGGAAACCGTGGAATTGAATTTTATAGCTAATTTAAGGGAATGTGGATCATAATGATCATAGAATGAGATAATATTAATAATTAGTATGGACGGATCATATGATTGAGAGGAGTCTTTTAGATAATGAATAAGATTGGAAATATATATTAAAGTTATAATATTGGAAAGATGAGATTGTCTTTTTAATGTGAAAATAGATTTAATATTTTTAAATATAGTTAATTTAATTTAGATGATATATTTATAGGTTAGATTTTTGGCTTGAAAAACTATAAAGAATTCAAAAACATATAAGTTGTCAAAATCACTTTACACTAGCCTTTAGCACAATGAAAGAGAGTACTCCATCACAACCTATTCTAAGCCTATTGGATAATTTCATTTATTTACTAAAATTCTTATTAAAATAGGAAATAAGAAATAAATAAATTTCTTTTGCATTATTTCTAGTTGGTTCGAAACGCGTTGACAAATGATTCTCTATGTGATTTTTCCGAAATCATTCTCACACTCAAGTATGGATCACAAAGTCTAAGCTCTTTAACAAAATAATTATTTTAATGTGTAGCAATGAAACAAATTTTAAAAATATATAAGCTAATTAAAAATAAAGAATAATATTGAATATGTTAGTTCAATTAAACATTTTAACAAAAAAACACATAAAAAATAATATTATCAATCACAAAAACCTAATAAACAAAAATTCAAAAAAATAAAAAGAGTATAAAATTCTAAAAAAAATCACAAAAGGAAATAAAGCCCAGACAAAATTCTAGAAAACAAAATGAGTATAAAACTTGTTTAGCAAAAGAATATTAGTGCCCAAATCTTCAATTAAGATGTGCTTGTTATTCGCAAAAACCTTTAACTATCAACACTCTACAACCCAATATATAATGGAGCAACCCAATATATAATGGAGATATTGTTGAATATGTTCTTTCAAAATAATTTTTTTTAACGACAAATGCATATACACAATAACATTATTGAAAAAGGAAATAAAGTGCAGAAGAAAAAAGAAAGAGGTATATAGTTCCTTTAGCAAAAGAGAATCACAAAGGAAAATAAAGTGTAGACAATTAAAAAAAAACAAAACAAAAAAAAGTATAAGGTTTGTTTGGCAACCTAGAGTGATGAAATAAAACTATTTCTCTATAAATTATGCTTCACTGGAGATTGGGAAAACAAACTCACCAGCTATAAAACTTTCCAAAAGCTCATTCCTAGAAAATATTAAGTTATATTTTATGTGTAATTTAAAAAAGCATATAAGGTTATTGGTCAAAACCTGAAAACAAAATCTAACTATATGTGAAGTGCTGCATGAAAAAATTAAGTAAATTGACATCAAAGTTAAATGTGTTTTAGATGTAAATTTTATCAAAGTGATAAATAATTAGTATCTAAATTAAGCAAAAATTGTTATGGTAGTTAAAAATATTTTTGTGTGAGTTAAATTTTGTTAAAGTAAAATCAATAATTATTCTAAATACTATAGTTAAAATGATAATGTGAGGTAAAATATATCCAAGTAAAAATTAATTGGTATATATAAATTATGTAAATTGTAAATGTTTTTTCGCAAGGGAAAAACAAATGTTTAATAATAAAATTTTAAATGGAAAATAATGCTTTACATAAATAAATATTATCCTTAAAATAGCTTTGTGTAAGATAAATTTTATCAAAGTAAAAATAGTGAACATTTAAGACAAGGAAAGAAATTAAGATCATTGTTAAAAATATGAGTGCTTAATATGGGTGCATAATTTAATTGATGTCAAACAATTCAAATTTGTATATATTCCATTATAAAAAAAGAGAAAAACTAATGAAAAATAATTTAAGTGTAAAACAAAATTACATTATTTTAAATAATTAAAACCAGTCTACATTCATCTTAAATATAGATTTATGAAGTGAAAAATTATTTTTCAATATAATTCTATAGACTTCAAAACTTGAATAAACATTTGCATCTAAATGTATATTTAAAATAATAGACCAAAAAATATAATAATTACTTATAACTTTAAAAAAATTACAAAATACTCTTAATTATTAAATTAAATATCCGCGGGAACGCATGCCCAAGATTTTGAGCCCTGCACGGCTCAAAATAAAATGGAAAACTTTTGAAAAAATACAGTTGAATCCAAATTGAAATTTGGTTTTGCAAATTTTAGCGTTGTCTGAACGTGCTTTTCTGTGAGGATCTCTGACCTCTCGACTATGAGTGTGTGTATATGATTTGTCAAGCCAAAGCAATAAATTTAACACTCAGAAAAGTGAGTAAAGATAATGTCCATTACATCACGTCACAATTAATGATAAAGAGATATATAACTGCAGACCGCAATCCTGGTTGACTATGAATACTAATCTATTCCCTCGTCTTTTATCCGGAAGCTTCGAGAGAGCCCGTGGTCTTACACGATCATATCAGATTCTCCACTTCAATCTGGTCTCGATACATTTGCTTGTCCTTACACTGGAATAGCTTGGGGGTTGACTAGCTCAATGTTTAATGGGCCTGTTGATGTTTGTATGAGGATCGTGGAGCATTCAACTGGAAAGATTATAGACTCGTTTCCAGTGTTTTTTTTTGTGTTTTAGCATGTAGTTTAACTTTTTATTTTTTTGGTTTTATTTATATATTTTTAATTTAATATTGGTTGAAATTGTAAATTTAAATGATTTGATTTGTATAATTTTAGTTGAAAATATTTCAATTACTAATCTATTTTATGTTTTAAATAATTACAAATATAATTCTACCAAAAATTATATATACAAAATCGATAAAGAAACTAAAACATAAAACAAAACAAAATTCATGGAAAAAATAAAATAATACATAAATTGTAAAAAAATAAAAAATAAAACAATTAAATTGGGCTTCTCCTTTTTTAATTTCTAATACATAGAAGTGGCCTTGAAATCTGAAGCACAACCTTACCTTCGTTGATATCGTCGTTAGTTTTTCATTAATCCACATCCGTATCACCCACTATGCCACGCTATAGCCCCCATGAAGATTGATTTGCCACGAGCTTGCGGGGACGTTTCTGACACAAATAATTTGTTAAATCTACTTACACCTTTATACAAAAAAATTCAGTTTTCTATGTTGAACTTTCACTACCTTAGATCGCTGCATCGTTTGAGTAGGGCAAACCTACAAAAATCCTCTACAGTAGGTTAATGAGGTTATTTCCTTCAATTTTGTTTGAAATTTAGTAAGAAATTAGGAAAATTATTATTCAAATTATTGGGTTTATATAATTTGAATGTTTCAATGGTTTTCCACGAAATGGAATATGTTTTAGTTTTCAAAATTACAATTTAAACAATAAAAATATGATATCTTACCCTGAATTCTGTTCCCCAATTCTAACCGAAAGCCAAAGAAGACACCTCTTTAAACTCGTCAAATCCTTTGGCTACAAATACTTCAATTTTTATCCCAAAGTATTTTTATATATCAAATTTTCTTCATTGAACTTTTACTATATTATATTGCTTCTTTGTAATGCCAAAGCACTACATCGTGGTTCCTCCACATCTTCAATTTTTACACAAAAGTATCCAGTTTTCTTCATTGAACTTTTAATACATTATATTACTTTTTTGTAATGGAAACGCACTACATCGTGGTTCCTACACATCCAATTGACATTGATACTTAGTCCAGCACATGACCTTCATAGATCAAGGAAATTGGTGTGCCTAGTCTTACCACGTTGCTAGAGCACATCGGTTAGGATTACCATTTCTACCTTGGAAAAAAAAGAAAGGAGGCAATGCTATTAGAGGGGATTTCTAGCTTCTTTCTTAATACGGTTGTGGATCATGAGATGCTTTTCTCAGCTCTGTAATGTAAATAAGAGAATACTGTCTTAATTTCGAGTTCCCAAATCTTAACCACAAAAATCTTCTATGTGACATTTTCGATAGATTATACTAGCAATTAACCTTTAATGTGTAAGGGTAAATCAATATAATGTGAAAAGGTAAATAAATATAAGGCGAAAGGGCTAGAAATGTTTAATTTTTTAAATTGGTTGATTAAATCTAAGATTATTATGATAGTGTAAAAGCAAGTTTGGGAATTTTTTTTCCTTATAAAGCAATGTGTGAAAATGTGTGGTGAGTGGCATTCATATGGCATGACATGATTTTCATGACAAAACTAAATTTTAGCACAAGACATAATGTTATAGCCAAAGTAATTGTAAGTGTGATACAATGTGTCACATGTAAACAATAATTTATTTTAAATTATTTTTCCTATGTCATTTACATAAGAAAATATTTTTCTTCTATGCAGTTTTTTTAAATAAATTGTTGGACTAACACAAGATAATAGAAGAAGATTTGGTTTTATGTTCATCAAACCTCTTTTAAAATTGGGTGTTAAATGTTGATTCAAAAAGGTTTAGCTTATTGTCACGACAAGTTGCACTACATTAAAGTTTTGTATGTTAGTGCAAAACATTGCAGTTTTTCAATTTTTTTTTTTTTTTTTTTTAACTCTGATATAATGTCTATCATACCTATAATCAATATGCTCATGATGTATCACATAACTTTAATTTTTCATTTTTCATGATATATTCCACTCAAAAAATGTTTATTTCTATTTGACATAATTTTCCTTTCACAAATTTTCCTTCAACATGAGAAATGTAATTTTTCTAAAATGGTATTGTGTAAAGTGGTTTTAATACTTGGAAAACCAAAAATATTTTAAACTAAAATCATGACCTCTTTTTCATCCAACAATCATTACGATCCTTGGAATTTTTTGAATGATCATATAGACTTCACATATAGTGAAATTTCGAAGAGTTTTTTTTTTGTAAGTCAGATATGTATATTATAGAACAAAATATGTTATAAAAAGTCTGCCGAAGCAGAACGAAACCTTAGCTGGACCATTTAAACCGTGCTGACAGCCAGCCCTGGGCTTTCAAAACTGAGCTTCACACCACGCAGGGCGGCTTACTCTTAAAACAGTTACTAATCGCCACGACACTATCAAAACTTGGACAGAGACAGAGTAACATCACTATCTTGCATAAGGCCGAAGCCATGACAGAAAACAGAGTAAACAGAGTAACATAACTAGCTAGCATAAAACCGAAGCCGTGACAGAAGAAAAAAGATAGATTTAAAGAAGAAACTAAGGAAACCTACCAGTGCGAGGAAAGCCACCAATTCGACTGACTGTGTCTAAGCCCACGTCCAGAACATGCTTGTCGACTCTGGCCTGCATATCTTTCATGGATTGGAATTCCTAAGCTTCCTTTATCTTTTGCTCCTGCATTAGGGGGTACGGACTCAGAGTTTGCCGAAGAAGCCTGATGAGCACAGTCAATTTCTTGTTGACAGTTTCCACAACCTCATGCACTGTGGTAATTCTTCGATCGAGCGATTCATGGATTTCATGAAATTTTGCTGACTGATCCTCCGAAGTGGAGTTCCCCTTCCCAGAATGCTGCTTCCCTTCTTCCTTTGAATCCAGGGCTTTCGCAAGGAGAGTTTTGATTCTCCAGCTCTCCGCTTTAGTCCGAACATACTGAGTGGCTCTTTTGGAAGGAGTACTCGGGTCATGTAACTAGTCAACCTCCTCCGCAATGATCCCCTCCTGACGCTGCGCTTCTTCCTCTTTCACAAAAGCTTCCAATTCCGCTATCTTGCGTTTGCTTCTTGTTGTTGCTCTGGTCTCATACATATTCTGCGCGGTTCGTAGTTTGTGGTGGGCTGCCGAACATCTACAACTCCCCGCTTCCATCCTATTCCCTCTAATATTATCGCTGTGATCACTTCTACAGACAGAAAGGTGGTGGTCTCTCGCAGTGCTTTGAACTGAGGTAAAAGAACCAGAGCCACGACTCTCCGTTAAATAGCTATTTTCCATGGAGTTTCCCATAATGCACTCTCCCCTTCGATGTAGAGTGGAGGTACTTTCGTTATTAATTCGAAAGATGTTCGCACAAATCACATATCTTCTCCCTGACCTAGCATAAATGTTGCTGAGTGCCTTCCCATCAAGGTTGAGCCAGCTGTCCCTTCCTTGCAAACGGACTCTACGGAATCTCTCGTGGCATGAACCATATTGATAGTTTCCATATTTGGCTTTCTCTTGCCATAATGACCACCGCCGCATCTGTCTAGTCGTCGAGCTCCCGTGATGACATCCCAAGCTGTTACCGGAAATGCCAGGTATATGGTGCCGGACAGAGAAACCGTTGCCGGTCAAGCCCGGTCGGTTTCGTTTAGATCTTGCTGTGCCAGCTGTACACATCTTGCCTTCAGGTTCGGGCAGTCCAATTCCTCCCAACAACTGTCCCACCCCCTGTCCTGATTTTCCATGCCACAATTCGCTAGGTAGTCCGCGAGCCCGTTCGCCTTACGCCTTACCGCATGAAAAACTAAACCTTTCATTCCAGCCATTAGTTCTGCAATATTTTCCGTAACCTTGGCGAGCTGCCAGCGTTTTGTGGCTTTGTTTGCCTTAGTGCCTCCCTGAATTCTCTTAGCTGTTGATATGACCAGTGATGAATCCCCTTCCACAATTACATTGCAGATGCGTAGGGATTCTAAAATTCTCAGACCATGCTCAAGCGCTGCAAATTCCATCTCATTATTTGTGCTTTCCCCAAGCGCTCTGTAATATATGTGTAGAATTTCTCCATGCTGGTTACGTAATGCACCTCCAATTCCTGCCATGTCGGGATTGCCTCTCGACGCCCCATCAAAACTAAGCTTCAATCCTCCTTCCGGCGGACGCTGCCATTTGTCGATCTGTGAGGATGGTTGCGTTCTGTGTCTCGAAGCTGTGATGCTGCTGGTGGCTTCCAGACGAAAGCATTTCAAAATGTGTAAGTCTTGAGCTAACGGTTTCTCGTTACATTCCTCTCTGCATTTCGTTTGAATTAACTGTTGAATGTTAGTTATTATATTGTCTTTAGAGAACTCTATGTTCCTGTGTTCGTCTTGAAATATTCTACGGTTACGTTCCTTCCAAATAGACCATAGTAAGAACCTTGGAATAGATTTCCATATGCTGTTGACTCTTCGTATGTTGGAGAAGTCTTTTTTCCAGTTCAGTATGGTTCTATGAATGGATTCTTTGTCTCGGTCAGAACTACTGAGAATTCCTTCCATCCAGCTCCATAACTGATTTGCCCATTCACAAGCATTGAACAGGTGGTTTATAGATTCCTCCTCGACGAGGCACATAGGGCATCTTGAGGGTCCCCTGAAACCTTTCTTGCACAAGTTGTCCCAAGTTAAAGTCTTGTTTCTCATTAGAAGCCAAAGGAAGGTCCTGATTTTCAACCAGAATAGGTTGTCCCAAACTTTGCTTCACCAGGGCACGACTTCTACCTGTTCTTCTTTTTCTATTATATCCCTAGCTTCTTTTAATGAGAAATTACCATTACCTTTCAAACCCCACCTTAGCTTATCATCCTCTTCAGTTTTCCGAATCTTTCTTTTGAGGATTCTCTCATTGAGTTGCTGAAAGCTTTCGTTGTTCTCCTCTGTATTCCTAGGATTTAAATTAATCCAGTCCCTCCAAATCAGATCCCTACTACTTTGAGTCCAATACTGATTAACTCTGTGTCTTCCCTCATTTTGACTTATTCGCTTGAGGGTAGATAGCTCTGGGGTGTCCAGTTTAGGCAACTTCTGCCATGCATCTTCCCAGAACATGTCCATCCTTCCATTGCGAATCTCCCAAAAGTTGTGCTCCTGTACTAAGCTCCTGTTATTCCTGGCATGGTTCCATATTGACGATCCTTCCGGGACTTCTTGTAGTCTTATGAGGTCCTGAGTATCACAGTCTGGAGTGTATTTTTCCTTCCAATGCCTCGCCCAAGGTAAATTGGGTTCTTTAATCCATTTCCACCATATCTTAGCTCCACAGGTTCTGTTGACCACCCAAGGATCTGCTAAGTTCAACCCCCCCATAGATTTTGGCTGGCATAGCTTATTCCATGCCACCAAAGCCCACTTCTTCTTATCCCCATTCCCATTCCATAAAACGGATCTCTGTATGTTTCTCATTTGTTGCAGAATGCCCTTGGGGTCGGGAAGCATAGAAAGTAGATATTGCAGAATTGCCTGCAGAACAGCCTTGGTTAAGATAAGTCTACCCGCTAGGTTGAGGGCTTTGTGCGTCCAATGCGAACACTTTTTCTTCATGTTCGCTAGAACTTTCTCCTAGTGATTTTTCTGCCAAGGTTTCAGAGTCAGGGGATCCCCTAGATATTTCGAAGGCAGGGAACCAATCCTGAATCCAAGAAGCTGGGACAAGTGAGCTTGAACTGCCAGATGAGTGTTGAAAAAGAAAATAGTGGACTTAGAAAAATTAATCTCCATGCTAGAAGCTTGGCTAAAGAGATCAAGGATACCCCTGTAAGCCACAGCCTCCTTCACCGTGGGGGTACCATGTAACATGGTATCGTCCACGAACTGTTGATGTGTGGTGGCTGGTAGCGATCTTATTGGTTGCAAACCTTTTATAGATCCTTCTGATTTCTTCTTGGCTATAATTCTGCTTAGTCCTTCCATTAGGATTACAAATAGGAAAGGGGATAGGGGATCCCCCTGTCTTATTCCCCGCCAAGGAGTGAAAGGAGCAGAGGGAGCACCATTGACAAGGATTGAATATCTTGGAGATTTGATGAGAGCAAGTATCCACTTGATCCAGGTCCTGCAGAAACCAAATGCATCCAAAACAGCTTCAAGATATCTCCAGCTTACTTTGTCATAAGCTTTTGATAAATCCAATTGCATTAGCATTCCTGCTTCTTTTCTCGAATGAAGCGAGTGAATCATCTCCTGCGCTAACAAGATGTTATCTAGAATTTGTCTACCCTCAACATAGCTCGATTTCTCTTCCAAGATGATACCAGGAAGAATCAACTTTAGTCTTTTGGCTATGACTTTTGAAATAATTTTATAGATAACATTACATAGGGAAATAGCTCTAAATTTATCAGGTGTCTTTGCTTCTTCAACCTTAGGAATGAGCGCTAGAAAGGTGGAGTTGATGGATTTTTAGAATGGTTCCTGAGCGTCTGGAATCCTCAACTACCTCCTAGACCTCCTGCTTGACAGTGTTCCAACAGGCCTTGTAGAAGTTGATGGTGAATCCATCTGGACCTGGAGCTTTATCATTAGGCATGCTCCTGATTACCTCCTCCACCTCCTCCATAGATATTTCCGTGCAAAGGGCCCAATTCTGATCTGAGGTAATGGACTTAGGAATGGCTACTGTAAGTTCCTTGATGGCCTCCTCTCTGTTTATAGGCGGTTCCTATGCAATTGAGCTGAAGTGTTCCGAAAGCAGAGCAGATATGTCATTGTGATTCTTTAATATCTCCCCTGCATTGTTTTTCAACTCGAGAATCCTGTTAGCACTTCTATGGTCTAGAGCCGATCTGTGAAAAAAATTTGTATTCTGCTCCCCCTCTCTTAGCCACTGGACTCTAGATTTCTGTTTCCAAAGTATCTCTTCTTGTATGCATCTTTTGTGCCACTGCTGTGAAAGAACTTTTTCCTGCTCAATCGCTTCGACACTGTGGTTGCCTGCTGCTCCATTTTTGTGAATCTGTTCCAGTTTGTTCTCTAGAATGGCTTTCTCCTGGAATATATTTCCAAAAACCGTTTTGTTACAATCTTTTATCTTTTCTTTAGTTGCTTTCAACCTCTTTTGTAGAATAAACATTTTGGACCCTCTCACCTCCAAAGGTTCAGACCACCATTTCTCTACCATCTAGAGGAAGTTAGGGTGGTCTAGCCAAAATTTTTCAAATCTGAATGGTTTATTCCTTGGGGTACCCTGAACTTCAACAATAAGCGAAATTGGCCAATGATACGACCCACCACTGGGAAGGATATCTGATTCTGCTGTTGTACCATCCATTATAATGCTTTCTGAGATTAAAAATCTATCCAAGCGAGAAGCTATCAACCTTTCTCCCCCCCTTCTGTTGTTCTAGGTAAACATGCCACTCTTGGGGTATATGTCTACCATTTTGACAGTTTCAATGAAACCTGTGAAGGCTTCCGCATCCCTATTAAGTTTCCTGAGACCCCCTTTTTTTTCCAGAAGGGTGGTTATCATATTGAAATCACCCCCCGGTATACACTTAGACCTTGGATGTCTTTCAATAAGTCTGGTTAATGAATTTAAAAAAATTATTTTATCTTCTAATTTCTGAGGACTATAAATATTGATACAAAAGAAAGATCCAGAGTTACCTATGGGTTGAAAATCCACCGCTATGAAGTGTTTGTTCGCCTCAGCTGATAACATCTGGATTTCCTTTGTGTCCCAAATGGTTGCAAGGCCACCTTCTCATCCCTGGCTCTCAATATCTAAAACTTCTATATTTCTCCCAAGCTTCCTACAAAGACTGTTGATACTAGAGCTGCTACATCTAGTTTCTTGTAAGAACATAATTTTCGGTCTGTATTTCTGGATTTTCCTCTTTAAGATTCTATGTTTTGCCTGGCTGTTAAGCCCTCTTGCATTCCACGAGATGATCTTCATGTTTAACTAATTTTCATTGGAAGGACTGGAATGCGCTAAGCGCCTTCATCTTCCCTGAGTTTATCATTATCATGCCTAGCTCCTGTAGAACTTCACCACTAGTTCTATGACCTCTTCTTTTCTTATGCTTTGAACTAGATGATTTCCATAAAAGACTTTTCGAATGAAAGCTATTGCCTTTTACTATACCTAGCTTCCTATTCTGCTTTTCTAATTCTGCTTTTTGCCTTGCTATGTACAGGTCGTTTACCTTCCTGATTTCTTCTTCCGATGCATTCTCTATTCCTCGGGCCTTCCAGTTCTCAGCAATTACTGGTAGGTTCATCCCCTCCCTGGCTAGCGCCTCTTCCCATTCTTGATCCTCACTTCCGCCATCACTGGTGAGCATGTCAGTTTCTTCTTCTGTCTCCTCTGTTCTCTCCTACATTTGAACTTCATTATTGAGGTCCCCTTCATCCGTTCCTTCCCTGGTTGGTTCTTCCTTTTCATCATGCTCTGCATCTGATGTTAGGGTTTTGTGTTTGTCCTCCGCATCTGTTTCAAGATCTAACATCACAAAAGAGTTGTTGTGGTTGTTCCTGTCTGTATTCCCTTTGTTATTCTTCCTTCTATTAGCTCTCTGTCTAGACTTAGGTTTTATGAAGGTTTCTTTGTCTTTGTTGGCTTGTGCTATTTCGGTCTCTACTTCCTTCCTAATCATAGGGCAGTCTCTCATCAAATGCCCATGTTCATGACATTTGCGGCACCGGAAGGGAATCTGCTCATAATCTATAGCCTGAAAGTAATCCTCATCCCTGTATTCCAACCAGAGCCCCTCATGCAGTGCCCCGGAAACGTCCATTTCAACACATATTCTGGTGTAAGAAGTATATCTCTTTTGTAAGGTTGCTTCAGAGGCCTTGACAAATGTTCCCAACTAGTCACCAATTTGTTTCAAGGCATTCAGACCCCAATATTCTATTGGGAGAGAGAACAAACGAATCCAGACTGGGACTTGAGTGAAAGATTCTTTCTCCGGGGCGAAGTTTGGTTTCCATGGTCGCATGTACGATCAGATGAAGCCAAAAAGTATGGACCACCCTCAAAAATTCTATCCTTGTCTTCTAGGTTGGAGAAAACAACTGTGAAGAAACCTTTGGCTCCCAAATGAAGCTTAACATCCCCCCTCGGCTTCCATTGTTGTCTAATCCAATGGCAAAGAGTCCTTTCAGATGGCCATATGCCCATAAATTTGCAGATGATAGCCTGTTCTGCCATGTGCTCTCTGTATGCCTGAATCTCTGGGTCAGTTATTACTACCCTTAGGTTATTGGTCTTTTTGGTTTGCAGACCCCATTTGATGAAGCGTATTTATTGGGGCTTGTGCTTGGCTCCCCCTCCTTTTCCGGCTTTCCTTGCCTATTATCTGTTTGCTCCCTGTCTTCTTCATCTTGTCGTTCCTCGTTTTCTGATGATTTAATTATTGAGGTGATTTTGTCTTTAGTTCCTATCAGGCTTTCACCCACTGTGCCTTTGCCTTCCGTTGTTCTATTTGGCTTGTTAGTTTCCCCTGGTATTTTCTCCTTATTCCTCCTGCCGTTTTGCTTGTTATTGTCAAGCCCAGAAATCCTGACCCCTTCCTTCTTATTTTTCCTCTGCTTCTGCATGATTATCTGTTTGAAAGTAGGGGTCCCACTGGACCCCTCTGCCCCCATTCGGTCGGTCAGCTCTTGACCTTTGCGAAACAGTGCTATGAAACGAGAGATTACCACTTCCAGCCCTGTAATGGTATTAGCGCATTGGAAACCCTATTTTCGCCCTCGGCTTGCGTTGAAAAGGAAAATCGCTCATCGAAAACACATCTCTCTCTCTCTCTCTCTCTCTCTCTCTCCGAAATTTCAAAGAGTTGAACAGGAGCAATGAACAATAAAAATATTGATGATCCAAGAAGTTAGCTAGTGTATTTATTCAATCTATATTTCAAATATTATAGTGTAAAGGATCTATTTATTTCAATGTATTTACATGGAAACTACATTGGAATAGAGGTTCCTCATTAAATTATTGGATTCTATGCCTTTTCTCATATGTATAGATGGTCACTTTGTTGGTATTTTCAAGTCATAACTAAAGTTTGTGTGACAAGGTTTGGATATAGTTAGCCAAATAAAATTTGCATCCTTCCAAAGTCTATAGCAGAAACATAAAAATAATTTCCAAGTTTGAAAATTAGGACCAAACTTTTGAAAGCTATTTTTTAAATATAAAAATAAAATCAATAATGTAATTATACTTATATATGTAAACTCAAAGAAATTGAAAGAAAATAAAAGAAAAGAAAGAAAAACAAAAGAAAAAAAATGCTTAGGTTGACTTCCCTTATATGTGTCACGTTTACGACCATATAATTTCACTTCTCACATCCATAATTTTTCATCTCCCTTCAGGAAATATTATCATTAAAATGTCATGTTTGAGTTTCTTTAGGCTTAACTATTATTAAACACACGTGATTATGGTTAAGAATGATGGTTGAATATGGTTGAGTAGAAATTGTAATTGTTAACTATGATTAATTATAGGTTGATTTTTGTTAACTTTAGTTAACAATGGTTGACTGTGGTTGATGATGTAAACTATGGTTGAAGAAACTAAGCCATATTTATATAGTTGACAATAACTGAAGTGAGTCTATTATAATTTTTAATGTTTAACTATAATCGATTCTAAATTGAGTATCATTATTATTTTTCATTATGATTTGTTAAATTAATTATACTTGATAATATTTGACTATTGTTAAATGTGTTTAACTGTGTCAAATATTTATATCAAATTGAAATAAACACATTTACATTATATTAACATAAACTCATTGATGTTATATGCACATTTTTATTTTGGTTATCAACATCTTCATTTTCCAAATAACTTCATGTTTTGTTTACCCATTAAAACTTTAAGGAAATCCTTAAAAATAAACTTCAAACTATTCCAAAGGTTATGGTATATGTAAGAATGGCGCTCTTAAATAGAGCTATTTTTCATATGAGAGAAATTTTTAAAGGTATGCAACATTCAAATATTTGGATAAGAATGACGCTCTTAAATAGAGCTATTTTTCATATGAGAGAAAATTTTGAAGGTATGAAACATTCAAATATTTGGAAAATGTTTATAGTGGTAATTCCAATACGTTAATGTGAAACTATGTCATCCTTATATGTTAGTGTCACCAATATGTGATGATGTCACATTTGAAATCATATATTTTGACAAAGTGGTAAGATTTATATTGAAAATGAAATGTACGAAATACACAAAACCATAAGCACCAAATGAAGATTGTTGCAAATCATTTGCATTGCAAATTATTTTAGTAGTATTACATATTGTAATACATGCACATTTTAGTGATGATCCTAGCTACATGGTATGCATAGTATATCTCCTTTCTACAATGGATGAAATTCCCAAGGTATATTAAAACGTGAAAGATTAAATTCTTTTGAATAATTGTATATTAACATAAATGGATGTTTACGCTAATTTACGTGATGCTATTAGACATTAGAAATAAGGTACAAGGTGCACTAGGGGAATTCCTTGTGAAATTCATTCATTGGTAGGAATAAATAATATTTCTATTTCTATTTCTTATTAAATTTGATAATGGAAAAAATATATTTAATTATTAAAAATATAGAAATAATGTTTAATTTTTAAGTTATTTTTACATTTTCTCAATTGTTTTCTTTGAATTTTTAATTTTTTAATTTAAAACATTTTAAGGATTAATTTAATAAATTGAGTCAATGTTGAAAACCCCCATCTCTGTCGGTCGAGGAGCTAGTCGGGAGCGAAAATGGCAGATAGTGGGAATACTCAGAGGGTGTTGGAGATCGAAAGTGGCAGAAACAGAGGCGACGTCCATGTTGTTGGGGGTCTGAGTCGGCTCAGCCAAACGCTGTGGAAGGAATCGACAGATACAAAGAATATTGGAAATGTGTCGGTGTGGCTCACAGGGCAGGAGCTTTGTGTGACTGTTTCTATTAGCAGTGGTGAAACTCAGACTGTTCTTCAGGGTTTGACAGGGCATGCAGAGCTCGGAACCCTTATGGATCTGATGGGTCCTTCGGGATCTGGGAAATCCACGCTACTGGATTCGCTGCTAACGCGTTTCAGTCGGGATAGATTCGCTGCTAACGCGTTTCAGTCGGGATCGATTAAGCTGAATGGGCGTAAGCAAAAGCTTTCTTTTGGCACTGTGACTTTTGCCTGGGCAAGAATGCTGCTCGGCCAAGGTTACTCAGTCCGTTTCGCTATTCAGGTAATGCCAGAAGAGGTAGGCTCACTTAGGGTATCCGAAGAAGCAATATCGGGGAAGCTGGAGATTTGCCAAGCTGATCTCTTGGATTATCGCAGCGTTTTCGGCAACATCAATGGCGACTCCGGAGTCTTCCACGTCCCTACGCCCTGTGATCATCTGGATGGATTACAGGAGTATCCTGCGCCCTGTGATCATCTGGATGGATTACAGGAGTATCCGATTGGTGCGGCATATGGTGGCTCAACGAAACGCAGTCCTAGCTTCAGATCTGACAAAGATCTGCTAGATCTGGCCACCCAAAAGGCAGAAAAGACCACGCTCTGGCCAGATCCAGAGATCTGCATGAGGTCAAGACCATCGTCTGATTTCTTTCAGATCCAAAATTTCTCAGCCTTCAGGTAGAACCATCATGCAATGGGTCAGCCCTTTAGATCTGGTGCAAGAATTCAAACTGAATCTAGAGCGCAGAATGGGGATCCCATCAAACCTTCTGCGACTTCTCTTTCAAGGTAAACAACTTGAAGACC
>APFE030389984.1:0-11438 GCA_000404065.3 Pinus taeda
TCTGGTTTCCATTGGACGATTGGAGTTATTACTATTTCTTTTTGCTGTTTAACTATGATTGCGGCATAGATCATGGCTTTGGTAGGTTTTGTTTCTATCAGTTGCTGCAGATCTACAATGTTTAGTAGCCATTTATATTGTTGGGATTATTTGTCATCCACAATCTTAAGTGGGTTCTTTTCGTTTATCTTTGAGAAGAAAACAATACAACAACTATCCACTGTCAAAACCCTGTAAAACCCACGCCAATGATAGCAAAATAACCACATACCAACATGCACATACCATGTATGTCAAAACTAGCTAGGAAATCATACATGCAACCTGTTACCTGCAAGTATTCCCGCCAAAGCTGTTTGATCCAAATGTTCCTTGCTTGATTCTTGCTTTCCTTTGCTTTCCTTGTCCTTCCTTTGCTTGCTTTCATTCATTCTCTTCTTGGTGCTCTTTCTCCTCTTTGAGACTAACTCTAAAATTGAACTGACAAAAGGATAAACTAACCAAAGCTACCAACTGATGCTTTGATGTATTTTATTGATGATGCCTTTAATTTTTTCAATTTTCCTTTATTTTCCTTCATTTTTCTCATCACATGCACCCTGTGACGTTTCTCCTTCCTTTTATCCTAATTTCCATTATTTTCATAAATAATGTGCCAAAATACCTTTTTTCCTTTTCAAAGCCTTATCCATTTCCTTTACCAATTTCCCCTTTGCCATAAACACATCAAGTTATGCCCACTAGGATATTTTTCCCAACATTCAGCTTGGAATAAGTGTCCCCTTACCATGGTCTTATTTTACATTTATTAACTTTTATTACATGAACTTTTAACCTAGGGCTATTATAGACCCCTCCCCCTTAGGGGAACACCATCCTCGATGTTCTATGATACCTACAACCAGCAAGACCACTGAAAACCAAAAACATACTGCCTCTGGAGCTTTATAACCCAACTCGTTGCAGTATTTACAATAACAACCTGCTCAAAAGCAAAACCATCATGACAAACATGACAATATGACCACCATACCACTTATTGGAGCTTTATAACACATCCCATTGTGGTAGTTACAATAACAACCATACATAAATATGTACAATATCAAAAAATCATTTTCCTCCACCGACAAACAATGAAGGATACATAGTCTGCATTTGATCAACCATCTCCCATGTAGCTTCATTGGGCCCAAAGTGCTTCCACTACACTTTAACTTGCTCGATTTCTCTGTTCCAGAGCACGAGAGTTTTCTGCTGCAATATGCACTGAGGTTCCGATTAGAATTTTTCTTATTGCTCCACCTACAATACAGACCAATCAATAACATGCTCAACATCCTTTACATATTTTTTAAGCAATGAAACATGAAAAACATCATGGAATTTCACTGTCAGAGGTAGTGCAAGTCTGTAGGCCACTTTTCCAATCCTCTCAAGGATCTCAAAAGGCCCACAATACTGTGGTGCCAACTTGGCACATGATACAATCCTAAAGGAGCTCTTATTGGACCTGATGTGAAAATACACATGCTCCCCAACTTGAAACTCCTTAAATTCCTTGTGCTGGGTTGCATAACTTTTTTGCCTATCCTTTGGTGCCTTTAGATTCTTCTTTATAACCTGCATTTCCTGTTCCATATATGCCAACATGTCTGGTACAATAAGTACCCTATTAACTGGATCACTCCAGCTGATGGGAGTATTACAAATCTGCCCATATAGTGCCTCAAATAGACTCATCCTCAGTGACTCTTGATAACCATTATTGTAAGCAAACTCAACCAATGGAAGGTACTCCTCCCATCTCCTTTGCTGATGCATGACATACAGCCTCAACAAATCCTCCAGAATCTAGTTGACCCTCTCTCTTTGTACATTTATCTATGGATTATAAGTTTTACTGAAGGCCTTGGAAGTGAACTTGGCATCCCTGTCTGACAAAATATTCTTCGGAACACCACAAAATATCACAATCTCCCTGATGAAGACCTATGCTACCTCACTAGCTGAATAAGTAATCTTTATTGGAATGAAGTGAGCTACCCCTCTCAACCTGTCCACCACAACCATGATAGAATCATGATGCCTCGATGTCCTCAAAATCCTTATAATGAAGTCCATGGAAATGACCTCCCATTTCCACTCTAGAATCAAAATAGGATAAAGCAATCCTCTTGGATTCTTACACTAATTTGACCGGCTGACAGTCCATACATATCGCCACAAAATCTGCCACTTCCTTATTCAGATTCAATCAATAATAGAACATCACTTTTGTCAATGTATTCTGGTATCCTGGGTGATTTGAATATGGTTTGACATGGAACTCCCTCAAGATAAGCTTCTTGAGTTCACTTTCATCCAATACATAGATTTTGTCCCTGAATCTCACCAAACCATATGCCGTGAGACGATTGTCTACATCCTGATCACTTGTACCCTGCTGTAACCTGTGCATAAGCTCCCTATACTTGTCATCTTGTTGTCCTTCCTCTAAGATCCGGTCCTTTAGATTTGTCCCATATGAGCTCACTATTGCAACATGGTTCACTTTCCTTCTTAGAGTATCTGTAACCCTATTCTCCTTCCCTTAAGGTATCTAATATTGAAGTCAAATTCACTAAGGGTATCCAACCATCTAGCTTACCTGATATTCAAATTCGGTTGGTCAAACAAATATCTCAACCCACTGTGATCGCTCATCGACACAAACCTCCTACCAAGAAGATAATGTCTCCACATCTTCAAGGCATGAATAATAGCTACCAGCTCAAGATCATGAGTCACATAGTTTTTATCATGCTCATTCAGTTTCCTAGACTCATATCATATCACCTATCCCTCCCGCATAAGGACTCCACTAATCCCTTTCTTGCAAGCATCTGTACACATTATGAATTCTTTATTTGGATTTGCAATGTTTAACACTGGAGCATTTTTCAACAACTTCTTCAATTGCTCAAAATTAGTTGCACACTCCTTTGTCCATTTAAACTTCTTACCTTTCCTCTACAAATATATAATAGGATATGCAATGCATGAGAAATTCTTGATGAACCTCCTGTAGTAACTTTCTAACCCCATGAATTATCTGAATTCATCCACATTTCCAGGAGTTGCCCACTCCATGATGGCCTTTATCTTTTATGGATCTACTACTATGCCATCCTTGGAAACAACATGTCCCAAGTAGTGTACCTCTGTCTGAAATAAATTGCACTTGCTAAGTTTGGCATACAACTGATCCTCTCTTAGCAACCTCGACACTCCTACTAAATACTTGACATGCTCTTCCTTATTTTTAGAATATATCAAGATGTCATTAACGAATACGATAAAAAATTGTCCAGATAAGGATGAAACACACTATTCATCAGACACATAAAAGTAGCTAGAGCATTAGTTAAACCGAATGGAGCTACAACAAACTCATAATGCCCATACTTGGTCCTTAAAGCAGTATTGTAGATGTCCTCTTCTTTGATGTGTATCTGATGGTATCTTGATCTCAAATCAATCTTTGAGAACATTGCTACTCCCTTTAGTTAATAAAACAAGTTGTCAATCCTCGACAATGGGTACCTGTTCTTGATCATCACCTTGTTTGGTTGCATGTAATCAATGCACAACCTGAGAGTACCATCCTTCTTCTTCACAAACAATACTAGTTCATCCCAAGGCCGTACACTTAGCCTAATGTATCCCTTATCAAGCATTTACTTCAGTTGCAACTTCAACTCTACCAACTCCAGTGTGCTCATCCTGTAAGGTGATTTTTATGTTGGTGTTGCCCCTGGTACCAACTCAATAGAAAATTCCACTTCCCTGTGAGGAGGCAACTCAGGAATCTCTGTTGGAAATACATCTTAAAATTGTTGTAGTACATGGTACCTTTTGAAGATTTCAGCATCCTCAACATCCTTACCCTTGTCAGTAGAAATATGAACTACAAACATCACACACCCTTTCCCACAACAACACTTGGCCTACATAACTGTGACCATCCTCACTGATGTAGGCTTCTTCTTTCCCTACAATATTCTCTTCTTCCCCCTTTTGGGCATATTACACATTGTAAAAATAAAATTTGATTATGTCACAAACTCTCCAAGGCCTTGTCACAGTCTCCCCCTCATGTTGGCCTTCAAAAGAAGAAAAATATGCTCCTTAGATGACAAGTCGACTTACCATTGGCACAAGTCAGCTTATTTGATGGAAAAAACACTATATAGGTAGCTTGACCTTCATTTTGAGAACACAATTTTGGTCAAGGAAATCTGAATAAGAAAAGGTGTGAATATCATAAAAAGAGAAGTCTTATCACCAAGCGAAGAAAGAGGAAGACGACCAAGTTCATTTGGAACTATTTTTGGCTAACACCTTCACACGTGCGAGAATATGGTGTTATCATATGCAGTAAGGGCTAAGATATTACAATCATCTTGAGAAGACAAGTTTAGGAGGAAATCAAGTGGATCCTCTACTCGAGTTAAGGAAGGAATAATCTCCATCTCAAGTGACGGAAGTTGAGAGATAACATTTCTCTCAAGTAATGAAACTAGGTTTTCCAAATAAGGGCCAAAAGGTGCAAATATGAGCTAAGGACCAAATTATGAAGGTTAGCCAAAGCAATGAGAGGAGGAAAGAAGTTTGACTATCTAAAAGAAGAAGAAGTTAAGAAAGCCTTGTGACTTGGTCTTGGAAAGGTTAATAGGTCAAGGGCCTTGGTCATGGTCTTTGTATTCGTCAACTGAAGTTTCTATGAGAAGAAGAATTTGTTTGGATTTTCCTCTCAAGTTAGAGAGGTTTTGGCATTGACTGATCGCCTACATTTTTTTGTCTCTTGTCTCTTATTATTTATACATTGGTAGTTGTTTGATTAAGAATAAAACTATAATAATCTAAGAGAAGATCCTAATCTAAAGAAGTAAAAAGCATTCACAAGCAATTATCATTAGAAGAGAAATCACCTAATTTTTATGCCCTATATTTCTCAACACGGGATTAGAGCTAAGGTGACAAATTAAGGAAAGGGCATCTCATCAAGGGACACATGAGTAGTCAAGGAACAAATATCGAAGGATATCAAAGCAAAAGTCAAGATCTACAAAGAAGCATCAAAACCCTAGATCGAAGAAGAAGTCTACACCAGAAGAAGCCTTGGGATCCTGTTGTACTATGTAAAAACACCCCCATTTATAAGGATAGTTAGTATTTGGCATATAAATGGGGACCCTTTTAAATTTTTATCTTTTGAAAATAAGCTCTAACTCTAAAATTTTCTTTAAACCTTTAGAATGGAACCCATACTTAAACTTTTATCATCGCAAATCGCATCTCATAGTTTTCCATGTGACAATTATTAACATCCTAAAGAAAATCCCGAAATGCGATATGTGATAAAGTCTCCACTGTGATTTTCCGATCGCAACACTAAGAATATGCGATCGCACTTTGTAAGTCGCAATTTCACAAGGCATGCCACTGTGTTATCCCTTAAAAAATTGCGAAATGCAATATTGCGATGTTTCGCAATTCAATTTCGCATTATCTACGAAAAATGCTATGTTGCAACGTTTAAAAGTCGTGATGCAACAAATTAGGCATAAAGTGGGAAGTTATTGAGTTTTTAATGAAATATCAAGTGGGTTGACAGAGAAATTATTGTTTAGCAGCTCGAGGAGAGAAGTTGATATTTTCAAGTTGTGGCTAGTTAATATAGAGATTGCGTTAATCTTCCCATGATTCAAGTCATTTCAAAGAGCTCTTCAGCCTTAATTACCCTCTACTTTTTACACTGATATATCTCTCTTTCATTTCAGGAAAGCTTCAAAAGAGATGTCCTTATGGAAAGTAATGCAAAAACAAAAGCAACAAAGTGTTTCAGAATCTGAGGTTACAAAGATGCCACCCATATTTTCTGATACGGTTTACAGTGCTGATGGTGGAGCAACGACGTGGAAAGTTATCTATAATAGACTTGAAAATGAATAGCCAGAAGTTACTGTTACCAAGTGTTGAACTGGTAAATCCCCTCTGCGGACAGAGGCGATCCCACTAGCCCAACTCGGGTCTAGCAACAATCACACACGCTACACGCAGGTTCCTAATTGCATAAATCAAAAGATCGATCAGAATGATCTACCTGGAATCCAACGCTATTTGTTGTAGAAGAAACGCCGCTCCCGTCCTTTAGCTTTGGCTGGTAACAATCCTTATGCTCCACGTAAACGGACACCTGCACAAGCAAAGAACAATACAAACACAAGCGTAAAATCCAGTACATGCAATTATATATCGGTTAGAAAGATAAACAAATATCATCAGAACCATGAAGTGAACCATAATGATGTCGTTCATTATTCAATAAAAGAAGAGAAAGATTACAACCAAAGAGGCCTGACGTTGAACCTCCTCTGACTGGGTCAGTAGCTAAACACGCCTTGCAAAGTCACCTCTTCTCTCTCAATATTTTGGCAGCATAACTTCTCTATAGCTCTCAATTCTCACTATCAATAAACTTAGCTCACCTTAGCTCTAGCAAAAACTCTCCAAAACTAGTTGGTTCAATGCAGGGTGACAGTCATTTATAGATGGAGGAGGAGGAAGTATGCATTGTATTCGGACACCTACTGAAGATTTGGCATTGTCCCAGAATAGCCATTGAACTGGGTTGTCATGGATAAAAAAGACGACACTCGACCACTTCCATGGGATTTTTCCCCAGAGAACTGCATGAGCAATGGAGGAAAAACACTTCAGTGCGCACTGGCCAAAAATCATGATCAAATTTGGGTGGCGCGGGCTTTGCTCTACAACAGAGCGTCCATGGACGCGCCCTCTTTGGAGGAACTGAGCCATTGGCGTGGGTAAGACACTATAGACCCGCGCTAATGGAAAAAGGGCACTTTTTATGGCTAATCTGCAAAAGGTGTCTTCAGGGACCTTGAAGTTCATACTTAGGAGAATCCAATGCAAGTGTTTTTAAGTTGTGTCACTGGTCACAGGTCCATAAATGTGTCCTCCAGTGTGCGAAAGTAGGGGTAACAAGGACGGTGACCAACGGTGACAAATTACTGCGTAACAGATGCCCCCTAAAGCATGAGCCTCGAGAGAGAATCTACATTGAGAGATACAGTATGATAGTTCAAATACATGATATATGTGGCATGGACGTAGCCATCCATTGAAAGAGTATATGACGATCAAGATCCGTAGTATGGACGCAGCCATCTAGTTAGGATCGATGAATAGACTTAGGTATGGTCGCAACCATCCAGTGAAAGAGTCATGTATCAAAATCACGCCTGGATTACAATAGACACAATCCAGGGTCTTGCGCTCCACCTCGACCTGAATATAAGTACAAGTTCAAGCATGTGAAAATGTGAGCTGAAGTCAAACATGCATGAACATCGTCTGATTACCAGCCAATAATGAAAGCTGTTAACAGACGCGAGAGGTACCACCAGTAATGACAATGGTCCTCAAGGTACTATAGGTACATTCTACGGCGTGTGAATGGATGAGCCGATGTCGAACACCCGTAGAGTCATCCGATCGGAGGTCAATGATGAAAACCTCGCGTCGAACATGAAGAACCTGCCATTGAGGCATGCAGGCTCCCAAGCGTACTAGAAGGGAGTCTCTAGGTCACTTTCCTGGATAATGAGCTGAAGTCGACAGGAAGTGATCTTCGTCGAAGGTGGGCCATGATGTTTCCCACATCATCGACACGAGACAGGAAGAGACAATGTTGTGAAATAAGGGTTGTGAACTATCAGACAGAGGTGGTTTCTTTCAGAGGTCAACTTCTCTTGAACATATCGGAGGCACGACAGTGGAGTTGGCAGTATTTGACGTCAATGGATCAGAGGTCATGATGACGAGGTAATGAGCAGATGAGAGGTCAAATAGGATTACCCAAACCCACGGAGGCAAGCAAAAACAAGATGAGATATCCCCACCCTGACACGAAAGCAGAGAAGTGCCATGTTCAAGAGTGACATACTTCCGACACGACGATAATTACGGTTCCAAAATTTTCTTTCTCCCCCACCATTTCTGGTGAGTACCCCAATTATTTTTAACAAGCTTGATGGGGATAGCATATGCTTGTAGTATAAGTTCGACCTTCGGTCGAATCCAACCTAGTAAAGTTTAAAACGAGCCCTAGGGAGGAGAAGCTTCGAAGTCCTCATCATAATGATGAGTCCAATGTCGTTCAAAAGATTGTTTAACGAGTTCGAGCCATAGGTTAAAACTGCGAGTCTTTTTCAATGTTTTAGAGAGTTTTGAAAAAAGACCACAGAAAAGAAAACTCCAGAGGTCCTTTTTCGTAAAGTTGTGTCTCTCGGGCCCGAAAAAGTATAAAATGATGCCCGAAAGAACCGCCCGATCATTACGACCGAGGATTACTTTTCATGAATAGTGATTTCAACCTAAAAGAGTAGAAAAGCGATCAAAACCACGTCGTTTTGTAACCATTAACGAGTTTGAAACGACAAAAACCCGGTAATCTTTTTTATATTTTAACGGTCGATAAAAGAACTTAAAACGATCGCCCCTTTAGTAACGTTTGAACGATCCAAGAGGGATAACTCGGCTATCTTTTCCTCTTTAAAAGGTCAGGAAAAGAGCTGAAAGAAGACCTCCATTTTTATTCTCTTTAGCGGGTCAAAAATGAAAAAATACTCGGCAATCTTTTCATATTTTACGAGTTAGAAAAGAGCTTAAAGGTGACTCGGGCATGGGTTCATTTTTACACCAATGCTTGGAACCCGTAGTAGATCTTCTGCTTGGATTCGGTTTCATGTTTACACAAGCTTGAAACGAAAAACTATGCTTGTTATAAGTTCGCATGCCCCCAGCATAATGACGCAAGACGAGGTACATTCCCCCCAAGCTTCATTGCATTCAACAAAGTGGATGGAATGAAGGTTCACTTTCGAGATCTTGGAAAGACTCGACTTGTATTTTACGAGATCTTAATCAAAAGACTCGAGTTGGAAATGGAGTTGGTTCATTTTTTAATGAGGTTGACACAGTAAAAGAACTATCCTCATAACCCTTGTTTCATTTTTTAACGAGCTTGACACAAGATCAGGAACTATGCTCGGCTGTGTATTTAGCGGTCTCTCCCTCGGCCAACGATCGAAACCCATTGGAGTGAATCGAAGTCTGATGCTCAAACAGGGCCTTGCATGCTTGACTGGACAAAATTTCATTTTTTAAGGAGCTTGACATAGGAGAATGAACTATGCTCCGACCAATCATGTTTCATTTTTTAACGAGGTTGCCACAAGATCAAAACTATCCTCGATACGCCTTATTTCATTTTTGAACGAGGTGGAAAAAGGAACAAACTATCCTCATGGTAGCCTGTTTCATTTTTTAACGAGGTTGATACAGGAAAAAACTATCCTCGCCCCGAACTTTATCATAATGAACAGGAAGGTGGGGCTTCCAAGAGCGGCGCTCCCGATGGGAGGTCAATGTCTTGGAAGTCGGGACCCAATGCCCCCAAAACACTATGCATGACGTCGGCATGGCTGGATATAGGCATGGGAGAGGTAGCCACGTAGTTGACCCGCGGTGGGGTAGATGCAACTAGTGGATGAGAACCAGGAGGGGGTGACAACTGCGCAGGAGGCATCGGGGGACTAACGAATGACAATTGATCGATAGTCACAATCTTTCCGTCGTGTGGAAAGAAAACCACATGGAAAAGTGAAGAGACAAGGGTCCCCATAGCGTAAACATAGTCATGACCAAGGAGAAGACGGAAGCCTAAAGCTCCTTGGGTAACCAAGACGTCTATATAGACGGTTTTACCTCCCAAAGTAATAGGAAACTTCGGGAGGATTCCTATAGATGGACAGGTTCCTCCGTCGAAATCAAACAGATTCTGCGTGACGGACCTGAGCAGCGGGGAACCTAGTGCTTGCCAAGTATCGTACGACATAAGACTGACCGACGTGCATTCATCGAGAACAGTGCCAGGTATTGCCTTATCACAGGCGAGTAATGTAATCTGAAAAGGCACATGGGATGGAATGCAGAAAGCAGTCAGGTGACGCCAGTCGAAGGAAACGACTGAGCTACTTGGTGGGGGAATCGTATGATTGCCCCCTCGGTCTAAAGGAACCGAAGAAGGACCTTCTAAGTCAGTTGGGATAAGAGGGTCGTTTTCGGACGCAGGAGAATCAGAGGAGATGAGAAGAACATGTTCATGACGTTCTTCCAGAACAGGGTGGTCGAGGGGTGGTGAACCCAAGTTGACACTCTCTCTGACCAATGGTTGGTCTGAAACAAGCTGGGTAGAGCCAGGTTCAGGAAGAGGGGGCTGGACAAGAGAGGAGTGTAAACCAATCTTGTGGTCAGCAGGAGGACGATCTGCAGTTGCAGAAAGACGTTGATATCCAACGGGGAGTTGGGGTGAGGGAGTCGCAAGACTTTCCAAGATGGTGGAGGCTTTATCCATGAGTGGAAAAAGGTGAAGGAGATGATTGCCTTCACAAAGTTTGCAGGGGAATCAAATCTTCCCTTTTCCCTTAGTATTCCCAACAGATGAGATAACATCGCCGTGAGCTTCAGTGGACGATGAGGGATAGGCCGGATCACGGGACCATACTTCTAAGACCCTAAGAATGCCAGGACAATCACCAAGAAGATGGTCCTCCTTGCATAATCGACAAGGAAACTTAACCTTCCGCGGAGGAGTTGGAAGGAGTCTAACCTCTGGTGTCTGTGATGGAGCAACAGTTGTGCTTGTAGTCATTATTGTGGTTGTAACTGCTCCCTTAGCAGACTTCTTCTTCTTAGTCTTCTTCTTCTTCTTCTTAGCCACCTGGGTACTCTAAACGAGACTTTCACCAGGCGAAGTAGAAGAAGGAGACGTCGAAGTAGGTGTCAAAGGGGAGGGGTCCACCTTAGGTTCAACATGATGTTGTGCAGGTGGAGGGACTGATGGAGTATCAGCCGACACAGTAGGGACCACAGAGTTTGAAAATAACCAAACCAGAAACCCGACAGTTAGCCCTGGAAGGGATAACGTCGCCATGTAAAGAGCACCAGTATTCCCAGGAGAAGGGAAATGACCAGGATTCCCGGAAGGTGGGGAACTTGGGTTGGTGCCCCCTGAAAAAGTAGCCATAACAACACGAAATCCTACTCAAGTGATTGCACACAAGATTTAACCAGGTAATATGATCGTGGCCAAATTGATTTTAAGACACTTGACTTGACCTTTTCATTTTTAAAGAGTCGAGAAAAGGACGAAAAGATGACTCTAGTCTCCTTCGATTGTTTAATGAGCACGAAGTGACAAGCTGCTCACTTACACCTTTTCTTTTAGAGAATCTGAAAAGGATCAAAAGTGACTACTCTGGAGAACTAGGTAAAAGGTTTGCCAAACAATCCGTAAAACTGCTATA
>APFE030389985.1:0-59462 GCA_000404065.3 Pinus taeda
CTTCAAGGGAGTGTTGATTGTGATTGGAAAGAAGGTAGGATTCTCAAACAAAGAGGCACGGTAAGGTGTGATAAGTTTTGAACCATTGGGAATGGAGTCATAGATTTAGGCTTGCGAGCGTTTTCTTGGTCACAAGGGGATACGGAGCGGGATAGCCACACAGGATAAAAAAATTTGTCTGCTGAAAGTACGGAGTGGACATCAGGGATGAAAGGCAAAGGAGAATCATTTCATCATGCTCACAAAGGGGAGAAATGGATGAATGGGATCCAGCAGCAGTTAAGAATTCCTAAGACATGCACTCATATGTGAAAGAAACAGCGTAAACCAGATCATTTAAGAATACAAGCTCATAACTGTTTTGAAGAAAACATTGAAAAACGCAGAAATTGAACTTAAGGTGTAGTGAAACAAATCTTAAGCTATTCTTTTTTCCTGCAATTTAGAAAGGCGGAAAGGTGGTAAAAAACATAAAATTAAACATAGGAGAGGAACACTTATTGGATCATGTAGAAGCACAGGAATTCCGTTATCATTCCTTGGCCAAGAGAAAACATCAAGTTGTTTCGCAATCCATGCTTTCAGCAATCTTTGATTATGGAAATTATGACAGTTACAGTGCAAGTCTCTATTCAGAGAAAATGCTGGAAAGAAGATTGACCAACAACTACTACCAACCAACCAACCCCTCACAACATTGCTTAGGGTGGTATTTATAAACAAAATATTAGAAAGACATCATTACAAGTGACCTTGATAGGTCTGCTTAGAACTCTTCAAAAATTTAAATGCTGCTAGAACTAAATGCAAGTAAATCTTTATGGCTGCGCTGGGGGCAGCTGGATCGGAACAGGTAACGAGGCGGCCCTTGGGGACCAGATGCGGTGCTGCTGGAGTGATTGTGCTTCGGGGCTGCAGTTTGGCTTTGGTGTGAATTGAATGTGCAATAATTATGATTTGAGAGCTTCAAGTAGTTTCGCCCTCCTTCCATGAATCTGCTGGAAGATATTAAATTTTCTCTTGCTTTGGGCCACTGCTCAAAATATTCGCTGATACACTTTGCCGCTACATTGATGGCTTCAGCCGTCGACTGATACTCTTTGACACGCTTGATGCCTGCTGATTTGATCTGATACACTTTAAACTCTGTGATTGATCTGCTGTTGCCTTTAAACCGGATCCTTTGGCACGATCGGGCGATTTTTCGGGCTCTTTCGACGCACAATGGGCTCAGCAACCAGAAGATTCCTTGAAGATTCCTCGAAATGGCCTATTTCCCATAGCAATGCACGATTAGCGGCTTCGCGCTAATCGCGCATCGGAAACTGCCTCTGTTTCTTGATCTGGAGCTCCGAAGTGTGATTTTTCTTCCTGCGCGAAGCTTTTTTCAGCTTTCTGGCTACTGACGTAAGCATGGCGTTGGCTGTACGGCAGATGACGTCAGCTGTGGGTCCCTGGTACAGAGCAACGTGGTGAGATACTGGATGTACTGTGGTGAAGAGACTCCGATCCGATATCGTGATATCGCGGCGGTGGGGAATGGGGGAATTGGTTTGGAGACCTGGCGCTTGCGACTGCCGATCGGCGATATCGCAATATCGCATCGGCGAAGACAGAGAGGTGAATGGATTGGAAACTCGGTGTTTGTGATCGCCGATTGCCGATATCGCAATATCGCTTCGGCGGGGAATGGATGGGTGATGATTTGCGTGAAGATGAGAGTGCGAGGGTGCGATGCGAAATGGCTTTAAGAAGAAAAGAGCAAGTAAGTGGGTGTGAAGGGAATTTGAGGTTTCGGAAGGGGTCCGATTACCTCGGAGGGATTTTATACTTTGGAAGGAGTCCATCGTATCTGGGAGGTGGTTTTGGAGGTCAGGGGTTCTTGCTTAGTTTCTGATAATCTGAACAATTCCCAGGAGTTCTTATGGTTATTTTTCAACCAGGGGGAGGGATATTACGTAGGGGGATTTTACTTAATATTAATAAGGGGACGGGAAGAATAGGGAGCTAAATAATAATGTTAGTGGTTAATATGGAGATGGTAAGAAAGCGGTAAGTTTGGGAGAGCTTAGGCTGTTACAAGGGGATAGGACCATATTTTGGGAGAAAATATGGAACAACTTTGAGTAAAGTAGATCTTTACTGAAGCCAGTGTTATGGAGATGATGAACTTAAGAGCTGTCAAGCAGATCTTGACCTCTTTTGTGGATGTTAGTTAATGATTGGGGAAGACAGAGAAGGGGAGTCAGTTATACCTCTTTTCAGCTTTTTTCTTACAAATCCTTGCTGATTATGTCCTGCATGATATGATACCTGAAAACCTGGAACTGGTCAGCAATTCAACAGCCTCAGAACTACCTACCCAGCCTACTTGCCTAACATTTTTTCTTCTTTTGTTTGAGGGTGCACTTAGACTTGCAAACCCGTCATTCATTTTTCCTTTGATGCTTTCCTATCTACATATTACCCTTATTTCTTCCGGAGCCCAGGTTAAGCTGTTCGACTTGTCTGTTTCTCTACCTATCTAAGAATCTTCCAAGATTAAACTGTTTGGACAGATTTATAATCTCTATATTCTAAAACGGAAAATTTAAACCTAGGGAGACCAAGATTAAACTGTTTGGACCTCCCTTTAACTAAAAATAGCAATACCGGGATAACTTTACAAAATTTGAAGGCAATTGAATGAATTTGAAGTAGCCTTCTTCATTTGGAGACTGGTTGAGCAAATATGGAGCATTGCAGTAGGCAAAGTATGACATATTTGGCCTATGAAATGCCAATCATGAAAAATGAATACCTGCTGCAGCAGGAGCTAACAGTGGCTCCACTCGGGGATGGCTTCTCCTTGCGAGAAGTCAAGAACAGCAGGCCAGAATGCCTTGGTTTTTAGTTTCTTGCTGTCTTCTGCAAAACTTATTGTCTTCGGCCGCTTTATTCCTTCTACCTACCTACCCTAACCAGCAGTTACTTTTCCGTTAGGTAAAATCAAACAACCAGTGCAGCCATTTAAGCAACTGTGAAATGAGATAAACTTGCTGACTAATCGTTTTTGAACGCAAAAGCATCATCCAGGCATATGCTTTTACAACCAAAATTGTGGCCTCCATCACTTGCTGCTGAAGCATACGGTCTTCACTGAGACAACAAGGTAACAAAATTTTGTTAAGCCGAAGTTCCATGTAATCTGTGATTGGATCGATGAACTTACCCTATGAGAGACTTCTTCTGCTTCTTCTTGGACAGACGGGGCGGCTGCGTCCTCGGTGGTAAGCCTGGCAGTCGACCATTCTGTCTTGACAGTAGAATCACGCAGATTTTTTGAATTAGCGGGTAGCGGCATCTTCTCCTGAGTTGAGGACGGGAGACTTCGGCATGACTCAGGATCCTTAGGGTCGGAAGGATCAACTACATCTTCGGTAATGACCCTAGCCGATGATCCTTCTGTCTTTCCCTTGGATCCCAGATCACACAGAATCTGTAGGTCCTCAGGCAACAGTGTTCCCTCCTAAATAGGGGAATGGAAGCTTTGCCATGATTCCCGGTTCTTTGGGTCGGAAGGATCAGCTACATCTTCGGTAATGACCCTAGCCGATGATCCTTTTGTCTTTCCCTTGGAACCCAGATCATACTCAAACTGTAATTCAGGAGACAACACTATTTCCTTGTGAATTGGAGGAGGAAGATTTTGGTAAAACTCTTGAGGGTTGCAGAAATCATAAGAATGTATTTGAGCTCCCAAGAGTTCAATTTCACTCTCATATTTTTCCACAACAAACTCAAGGAATAGTTTATTCCCGCCGCCTGGTATTTTTGACAATACCGCTCTGAAAAATTCTTCATTAAGCTCAAATTCTGATAAACTTTCTCTGCATTTTCCTAAAGCTTCCTCTATAGGAAGTTCCTCCCAGGATTCGGTCATTCTCTCTTGTTGTTAATACATGGAGCACTTGGCTGTAACATTTGGTTCGTTCCTCAGTGGAGCCGTTGATTGAAATTGAAGTGGAGTCGCCAGGTGGATGTCTAGACTCTGAGGTGCCTGATCTCTGTCCACCATCAAAGATCAGAACTACGCGTGACAAGCCTTGAAAAACAGGAGCACTTCCTCCAATGGGATTTAAAGATGAACAGAGCGCTTGAATTCCCAATGGAGTGCGTAGATACAGGTCGACCGAGGCTTTTACAAGTCGGTTTCTTCCTCTGTAGAGATGCAGAGTGGTTGCATTGATTTATCTGAGGAGGTCCCCAGCAGACTCGCCATTATGTTATCACTCAGGTTGTCCCTAGGCTCCTAATAGGGATACGGCCTAGGTAACCACAAACCAATCTTCTGATTGCAGGTTCTAGCCCACCTACAATCGGAGAGGGCTCTCTCCTTTTGATTCAAACTTAGTTGATGATTTTAGGCTAGCTTTCTGACTTCAAGGGAACGTTGACTGTGATTGGAAAGAAGGCAAGATTCTCGAACAAAGAGGCACAATAAGGTGTGATAAGTTTCGAACCATTGGGCATGGAGTCACGGATTGAGGCATGCGAGCGTTTTCTTGGTCACAAGGGGATACGGAGCAGGATAGTCACACATGATACAATACTCGGTTTGCTGAAAGTACGGAATGAACATCAGGGATGAAAGGCAAAAGAGAATCATTCCATCATGCTAACAAAGAGGAGAAGTGGATGGGTGGGATCCCAGAGTAGTTAAGAATTCCTAAGACATGCACTCATATGTGAAAGAAACAGGGTAAACCAGATCATTTAATAATACTGGCTCATAACTGTTTCTGAAGAAAACATTGAAAAACACAGAAATTGAACTTCAGGTGTATTGGAACAAATATTAAGCTATTCTTTTTTTCTGCAATTTAGAAAGGTGGAAAGATGATAAAAACATAAAATAAAACAGGGGAGAAGAACACTTATTGGATCATGTAGAGACACAGGAATTCCATGATCATTCCTTGGCCAAGAGAACACATCAAGTTGTTTCGCAATCCATGCTTTTAGCAATCTTTGATTATGGAAATTATGACAGTTACAGTGCGAGTCTCTGCTCAGAGAAAACGCTGGACAGAAGACTAACCAACAACTACTACCAACCAACCAACCCCTCACAACATTGCTTAGGATGGTATTTATAAACAAAATATCAGAAAGACATCATTACAAATGACCTTGATAGGTCTGCTTAGAAATTTTCAAAAATCTAAATGCTGCTGGAATTATATGCAAGTAAATATTTTTGGCTGCGCTGGGGGCAGCTGGATCGGAACAGGTGACGAGGTGGCCCTTGGGGACCAGATGCAGTGCTGCTGGAGTGAATGTGTTTTGGGGCTACAGTTCGGCTTTGCTGTGAATTGAATGTGCAATAATTATGATTTGAGAGCTTCAAGTAGTTCCACTCTCCTTCTATGAATCTGCTGGAAGATATTCAATTTTCTCTTGGTTCGGGCCGCTGCTCAAAATATTCGCTGATACATTTTGCCACTACATTGATGGCTTCCGCCGTCGACTAATACTCTTTGACACGCTTGATGCCTGCTGATTTGATCTAATACACTTTAAACTCTGTGACTGATCTGCTGTTGTCTTCAAACCGAATCTTTTGGCACGATTGGGCGATTTCCGGGCTCTTTCGGCGCGCAATGGGCTCAGCAATCAGAAGATTCCCTGAAGATTCCTCAAAATGGCCTATTTCCCGTAGCGATGCACGATTAGCGCTTCGCGCTAATCACGCATCGGAAACTACCTCCGTTTCTTGATCTGGAGCTTCGTAGTGCGATTTTTCTCCCTGCGCGAAGCTTTTTCGGCTTTTCTGGCTGCTGACGTAAGCTTGGCGTTGGCTGTATGGTGGATGACATCAGCTGTGGGTCCCTGGTATAGAGAAACGTGGTGAGATACTGGATGTACTGTGGTGGAGAGACTCCAATGCGATATCGCGATAACGCGTCGGCGGGGAACGAGGGGGGAATTAGTTTGGAGACTTGGCGCTTGCGACTGCCGATCGGAAATATCGCAATATCGCATCGGCGAAGACAGAAAGGTGAATGAAATGGACACTCAGCGTTTGTGATCACCGATATCACAATATCGCATCGGCGGGGGATGGATGGGCGATGATTTGCATGAATATGAGAGTGAGATGCGAAAACGGCTTTGAGGAGGAAAAAGCAAGTAAGTGGGTGTGAAGGGCATTTGAGGTTTCGGAATGGGACTGATTACCTCGGAGGGATTTTATACTTTTGAAGGAGTCCATCGTATCTGGGAGGTGGTTTTGGAGGTCAGGGGTTCTTGCTTAGTTTCTGATAAACTGAACAATTCCCGGGAGTTCTTATGGTTATTTTTCAACCAGGGGGAGGGATATTACATAGGGGGATTTTACTTAATATTAATTAGGGGATGGGAAGAATAGGGAGCTAAATAATAATGTTAGTGGTTAATATGGAGATGGTAAGGAAGTGCTAAGCTTGGTAGATCTTAGGCTGTTACAAGGGGTAGGACCATACTTTGGGAGAAAATATGGAACAACTCTGAGTAAAGCAGATCTTTACTCAAGCCAGTGTTTATGGAGATGACGAACTTAAGAGGTGTCAAGCAGACCTTGACCTCTTTTGGGGATGTTAGTTAATGATTGGGGAAAACAGAGAAGGGGAGTCAGTTATACCTCTTTTTAGCTTTTATGCTTACAAATCCTTACTGATTATGTCCTGCATGATATGATACCTGAAAACCTGGAACTGGTCAGCAATTCAACAACCTCAGAACTACCTACCCAGCCTACTTGCCTAGCATTTTTTCTTCTTTTGTTTGGGGGTGCACTTAGACTTGCAAACCCGTCATTCATTTTTCTTTTGATGCTTTTCCTATCTACATACTACCCTTATTTCTTCTGGAGCCCAGATTAAGCTGTTGGGCTCGTCTGTTTCTCTACCTATCTAAGAATCTACCAAGATTAAACTGTTTGGACAGATTTACAATCTCTATATTCTAAAACAGAAAATTTAAACCTAGGGAGACCAAGATTAAACTGTTTGGACCTCCCTTTAACTAAAAATAGCGATACCGGGATAACTTTACAAAATTTGAACGCAATTGGATGAACTTGAAGTAGCCTTCTTCACTTGGAGACTGTTTGAGCAAATATGGAGCATTGCAGCAAGCAAAGTACGACATATTTGGCCTGTGAAATGCCAATCATGAAAAATGAATAACCTGCTGCAGTAGGAAGCTAACAAACCCCATTTTGAATTCATTCCATGATCTATGGATTGATGGGAACACATGTAATGCACTTAGTGGGAGTTGCAACCCCCTTTCATGTGAGATGACATAACTAATATATAGTTATTCCTCTTCTAATTAACAATATTTTTGTAATCAAGTTGGGAAATAATTCGAGATTTCATGACCAAACCAAGCACATCAACACAAAGTATCATCTTATTCAATATCATGTAGAGACCAATACCATTCACTTAAGATTGTTCCACAAATGAACAAATTTTTGAGATCTTAACCAAAATATTGCAAGAAAACAATTTTAAGAGTGGATGTTGGACACATAATCCTTTAATATTGTGTAACTATAAATACTTTGTAAATAATTAAATTAGGAATATGAAGAGTTGGACAACCTATCCAAAGGATGGAACAAAGATTCATCTCACTAATGTATTTAAGGACAATTTATGTCAATGCAAATCATCAACTTTATGGAATTATTCCTTGGTCTAACCTTTTTTTCTTTCCTCTTTTTTTTTGTAGGGTAAGGAACTTTATATTAATTTATAAAGGAGAAACAATTCTATCATTTAAATTATAAAAAAAACTAACATAAGTGCTTTGTCAAAAATTGATAGCCATCACTAGAACAATGACACAACATAGAAGCATGAGATAAAACATGGTTTTCTTGAGCATGTCAATTTGAGGGTCATTCCACCTAGATTGGTGGAGGATGACCATTGTCATCTTCATATGAGTTGAATGTAATATTTTGTAGCCTCTTAGCTAGAACAAAAACCTTGTTATCAAGCTTATTCATTTTTTCCATCATCTCTATAATGCACACTAAAATTTCTTGATGCATGTCTGATCATTATATGATATCCGTGCCATAAGAGTTTTTATATGCCAATAGAGAATGATATTTTACATTTAAGAAGTTTGGCGAGACTGGTTTGAAGCGTCGGTCATTGGAATCCAATTCCTTTTTCCCTATTAACGTGATAATATGCAATGAGTCAGTAGCTGTAATAGAAATCCTATATCTTTGATATAGTTCAATGAGATTGTTTTTGAATAACATCTATGAAATGATACATGGAGTGACAAGAAATAACCTCAGCTTCAGGTTGAGGTGTTGAAGCCTATTTTTCCTTGGGGACAAATTTGAGGGGTGGATCTGCCCCTTCCACCTCCTCTATGACTAGATAATACTCTATGATATACCATAATATAATTGTGAAAAGAGGAAAGGGTACAAAAATAAGAAATTGAAACATGATGACAAGGGAGAGTGGAGAAATCAAGTGCTAGAAGATAATAATTTATTTCTCTTAACTTGATAGTTACTTGTGAATGTTAGTTGGATTCTTATTACTTATAGTATCGTATTCATTAAGTATCCTCCAACCAAGTCAAAATGAACAAAAGTGAATGTTGGTCAAACCTTCTAAAATCTAGACAAAACACAAAAAAATTGGACCTATAATGAAGGCCAAATTCAGACTTGTAATTTTCACATAGATGCCACAAAATATTCGCACATGTGATATTAAACAAGCTAAAAAACTCAAATTTTATGTCTCCTTTGACCTCCTTCTCTCTCCTTTGAATTCAACTCCTTTTCTTATTATTCTTGGCACAAAAATCGATATGATTTTCATTGATTGAATTGTGTCTCCAAGAGGTCAAGTTGAGTCATATGTATACATGTCCTAGAGGGTCAAATAACTACCTCAAACCAACTTTCCAAGGAGGGCCGACTATGTATTGTGTTGACTCCATGGCTCAAAATAAAAATTCTTTTTCTTTTTCTTTCAAAAGTCCAAATGCGACTTGACTCAAATACATTTTTTGTTTCTCAAAATAATTTATTCGACTCCTTTTGACTTTATTTGACTATATAAGCATGAATAACATTCTTTGAACAAAATAAAATAATAATAAATATATCAATGATAATAATTACATTTTATTACATTATGGAGACCGAAACTAGTTACACTTTTCAACAAAGCAAGGGGAAGAGATTGAAACACATAAGAGGATAAAACCAATCTCAATTTAAGGAATCGAGATTGGTTTCTCTAGTCCAGTAAACCATCGAAGAAACTTTCACTAAATTCCAAACAAATGTATGGACCTATAAGAATATCATGTTGAAGGAAAGGGACTAAATAGAAATGCCACCCTACTAACCACAATGAGACCAAGTGGCAAGAGTAAAAGAAAGAAACCAATAATAAGAAGGCCCAAACTTAATTTAAAAACTATTAAAAATGAAAAATATTAACTAGGAGACAAAGTAATTACCACCACACATGAGGAAAATGTTGCAAAGAACTTGAACCTTGATCTAAATAATTTTACTATACAAATCTCAACTTTTGAATAGATATACATAATTAAATAAGAGAACATGGGCATTGTTATGCGAAACTCTGCACTAAGCACATAACCTAATGCTTAGTGATAGCCAAAACCTAAAGATAAGTAACCAATAGTAAAACCATCAAAAAATTCAAAGACGATAAACACTCATAAATGACGACTAATACTATAAATTCCAACAAGAAAGTGATCAATTCATGTAGCAAACCCAACTCCTTGGCTTTATACACTACCGTAGGTTATGATTCTCCCTAATCTTTATAGACTTCACCATAATTATGACAAGTGAAAACTTGAAGGTGGGTTATAATTCATGTTGTCCTTCCAGGGCCTCTCACATGTCAATCTTCATAATGAATTAATCCTCCCACAAACTCACCTCATGCACAACCATTTGAATTAACCCTTTCATACATGTCGACTACCATTTCGAGAGTGTACTGCATCCCCCTTATTTCATTCACACAAATATCAAGGTGATAACATAAAGCCCACACTCAGACACCCTCCATGGCTCTTTCAATTAATCTTTATTTTTTAACAAAAAACTATAAATATATTTTTTTCACATTACATATAACAAAAATTATAATAAAACTACATCAAATTAATATTTTGAAATGCTATATTTTCCATGGAATTTTTTTTATCCTTAAAGTGGTTTTAACTATTAAAAATTATTCTTAAGAAGATTTAAGAAACATTAAAAGATTTTGAAGCCATTTACTACACAACTTTGATGATTTTGGATTTATTATTTATGTTGAATAAAGCTATATTGTTTGATGTAATTGTAACTTGTATTTAAGAAACTGTATTGAATTTAATAAAGGCTAAATAATTTATGTTTTTTTTTTTTTTGTCAAGTTGTCCGTGTTCCTAGAGGCTTGACCTGTGGCTTGAGAAACTGCGACCTAGGCGCATCTAATATCACACCCAGCCTAAGCCACACCAACCCTAAGTTGACTATATTTTAGTGTGTCTCCTCCCCCTAGCATGAGCGTAACAACCTCCGTGAAGTTTGATATTGGGTGGCCTTGCTAAGGAAGCCCATCCTCAACCAGTTGTGCTAGTGAGACTTGACTAAATAATTTATTTTTTAAATGTTATAAACATTGGATTTTTAATTTATATTTATTTTGCGCAATGAAAATATTGTTTTTCTAATATAATAATAAATATAATAATATATACTTTGATAAAATTTTAGTTTTATAATAAAATTTTTAAAATTAATAATAAATAAAAATAAATGGAGATTTTATTTATTTTCTCTAAAATTGAATTCAACTTAATGTCACTTATAACTTTTGAATGAGATATTTCTTTCAACTACATTGCATGAGATAAGTTATGCCCCATTCAAATGCAGTGTATCGAATAAAAAAATCACTAAAATACCATCAAATGTTACTACAAAGGCTATTATACAGTAAAAAAACAAAGCTATCATAATGGCTAAGAAAATCTGTACGACCATTTTTCGCAACTGTATTCACTTCCAACCCGAAGTAGTGCTTCCAGGGTTTATGAATTTACGGAGAACTTCGGGATCAAAAATAAGTCCTCCCACTCTTGTGGAGATAGTTGTGTTGATATCCAATCCAAGTTGTGCAATTCTAGAATGGATGCACTCATATATTTGCATCCTTTCTTCGCATATAAAAGTGGATCATTACTTTCATCCACCTTATATTTCTCATTTTCACGAGTACAATTCTTAAACATGTTAACAAATTCTTGTAATATATAGAGATCTCCTTCCAAAATGATATCACTTGATGGGCCTTCTGTCATCACTATATGTTTTACAAGACAAATGCCCTTTTCAAGGGCTTTAGAATTATGTCATCCCTCAATTTCAACTTCAAGGAGTTGTCCTTCACTAAGACTTGTCATCTCTCTTGATCTATCGATTTCTCTATCGATGTAGATATTTAGAGCACATTGAGATAAATAACACCAAAAATTAGGAGCCAGGCAAGGGCAAAACCCCACAAGAAGGAAACCCAAACAATCCTTCTCTTATAGAATCATATCAAAATGAGATATCCAATACTTAAGACCAAGATAAAAAATTGTCACAAAGACGCAAATTAATGCTCCTCCAAGTATCCTCCAACCAAGTCAAAATCAACAAAAGTCAATGTTGGTCAAACCTTTTGAAATTTGGTCAAAACACAATTTTTTTTGAACCTACAGTGAAGGATGAAGTTCATACTTGTAATTTTCACAAAGATTACATAAAATCTTTGCACGTGTGATCATAAACAAGCTAAAAAACTCAAGTTTTATCTCTCCTTTGACCTCCTTCTCTCTCCTTTGAATTCAACTCCTTTTCTTCTTATTCTTGGCACAAAAATCGATATGATGTGCGTTGAGTGAATTGTGTCTCCAAGAGATCAGTTTGAGTCATATGTATACATGTCCTGGAGGGTCAAATAACTACCTCTTAAGCCAAATTTTCCAAGGAGGGCCAACTTGGTCTTGTGTTGACTCCATGACTCAAAATATGTAGAGATTCCCACTGTAGATCAACAGATTATGCAATACACTAAAGCAAAATACAAGATCTACTTCTACAACACTTTGCGGAAGCTTAATTGAATGGAGCAAGATCAATGAGAACACATATAACTAAGAATGAGAAATCAATCACACATAACATAGAAGAAATAACCCAGGGAAAGCCTCAACCTAAAACCCCAATCTTTGTATTATCATACAAGTGGAAAATAGTCACATAATTACACAAAGCCTTAGCTTGGAAGCCAACCAGCACTCAGTATAATCCCTCTGCTGCTCATAGGCAGTCAAAGGCCTCTCACAAACCTTCTCCTCTACCCTCCAAGCCTCCTATTTCCTTACGCAGTTTTTCTTGGGGTCCAGTGCTTCCACACATGTGAATTCCCACCTCACACTGCTCACTTGGCCCAGTAGTAATTGCACAATCCTAAAGGAGATAATTCCTTCTACATAGATGAGTTTCTTTTATAGGAAAAATCCATCCAACTGATAGTACATTGTCCCTCCTCTGATCTCAACTGGGTTTGTGACTGAACTGACATGCATGAGTTATTTATGAGAGAATATTTAGTTATCTGGAGAGCAGCAGTTACATGCATGCAAGCATTAACTAACTGAACTCACAATTAATTCAACAAACTGTTTGAATTAATCTAACTAGACTTGACTCAGTTGACTGAGCCAACTAATTACAACTCAATATTACAACTCATCCTTATCTCTTTAACTAATGGATAAATTCCTCAATTAATGGAGAAATTGTTGCATGTCCCCACATAGACTTCATGTTTGATTTTCCATAACTAATTAACTCAAGATGAATTAATTAATTATTTTACAAACAACTGCTAAGATCAAATTCGAATTTTACTTCACTATTTTAGTTTAGGGACTAACTAAAATCGGAATCTATCTCGAACTGCTAAAAATAGCAATGCTATTTTTAGCACTTCTATTTTTCATTCCTTGTTGCTTAGTCCAGCACTGGTACCTGAACTATTATTTATAACAGTGCTATTTTTAGCATTTCTTGTTTCCATTTTCAACAAAATAAAAATTCTTTTTCTTTTTCTTTCAAAAGTCCAAATGCGACTTGACTCAAATACATTTTTTGTTTCTCAAAATAATTTCTTTGACTCTATTTGATTATATAAGCTTTAAGAACATAATTTGGCCAAAATAAAATAATAATAAATATATCAATGATAACAATTACATGTTATGGAGAGTGACAATAGTTACATTTTTCAACAAAGAGAACCTAGGAAAGGACTAAACATGGAAAGAGGCAAGGGGAAGAGATTAAAACACATAGGAGGATAAAACCCATATCAATTTAAGGAATCAATATTGGTTTCTATAGTCTAGCAAACCACCGAAGAATCTTTCACTAAATTCCAAACAAATGCATGAACCTTTGAGAATATCATGTTGAAGGAAAGGGACTAAATAGAAATACCACCCTAGAAAACACAATGAGACCAAGTGGCAAGAGGAAAAGAAAGCAACCAATAAGAGAAAGGACCAAACTTAAGGTAAAAAATAATAAACATCAAAAATTTTAACTAGGAGGCAAAGTAAATACCACCACATCTAAGGAAAATGTTGTAGAGAACTTGAACCTTGATCCAAATAATTTTACTATATGAATCTCCACGTTTAAATAGATATCCATAACTAAATAAAATAATGCTCAGTAATAGGAAAAACCTGAAGATAAGGAACCTGTAACACACTCCTTCCACATCTACCCAAGCAACCAGCTAGCTAGGGTAAACATGCAACGAGAGGCCACTATGATATGATTCGACCTCCTAAGTCACATTAAGGAAGTCGAACCGATGGAAACTCATCATACATACATCCAACATCATCAACAGAACCCTCAAAGGACAAGTCAACCACTCAAATGACCTGTCCCTGGGTCCCACAATTGTTTTAGGTCTCTTGGGCGATAGTGTCTCTCATGCTATGGGCAAGGGAGTGACCAACAACCTAAATTCACTCTCACAAGTCTGCCTGTCGGCAATTGTGGACCAAAATTGTCAGTGATGTGCCAGTGACCCTCGGGTTTATGCCACTTTTTCAAGCTCAGATCCCAGGACATTGCCCTAGAATTGATCCATCTCTTCAAATCGATAAAGTAACAGGGAAAATAAATTACAAAAGAAAATACTTGTTCAAGACCTTGAATGATCCCTACTAGAAATGATCAGCATTTCCTCAAACATATCATCGACATGTAACCTACAAGTGTAAATAACAGAGTTAAGTGTAGGGATATCAAAACTATCTAAGAGTCGATATGAACCATTGTTTCCTGATGCCATTTATTTCATTATCATCTATTAGCTCATAGGTACATTATCCATTCACATACAAGTAAAAACATGATGAGAGCCATACATAACTGTTGTCATAAAATGTGCATATAAATAGCATAATAGGAACATAAATACAATAAACATGAAAACCATCAAATCCATAAATACACCAATACCTTTACACATGGAAATCAAGGAAAGGATTTCTCATTAATGAATGCAATGAACCAATCAAAGATGGGACTACCTCGTTCCACATGACCATAGAATGGCTGAGCCAAATCTCTCTTTAGCCATTCACCTATGCACCATATTCCAAGCATGAATGTGGGATATGATAGCACACATCAATCAAAACTCATTCAGGGCTTCCAGAGACCATCCACCTCAACCCATCAAAAAGTGATTCCACCTCACGGTCAGACATCACCAAAACCATCATCAGATTGGTCTCCATCCAAGCCTTCCAGGCATTCCAGAGCATTTGTCCAACCAAGGCTTCCAGAATAAGTAACTCAACCCACAACTTATACAGGGCTTCCAGAGCGTTTGTCCAACCAGGGCTTCCAGTACTAGTAACTCAACCCACCAAGGGCTTTCGGAGCGTTTGTCCAACCAAGGCTTCTAGGTCCAGTAACTCAACCCAAGCTGTTACAGTGCTTCCAGAGCATTTTTTCAACCAAGGATTCCAAGACTAATAACTCAACCCCAGCTAAGGAAACATGAGAACCAACCAAAACAAAGCAATGAAAGTAAACCCACAATCACCATGGCTATCCAGGAAATTGCAAGGCTAGGCAATCCACTATCGATCTAGGCAATAATCCATGCCAACGAAAGATCACAACCAAGAAACCACATGCATGTGCCATGCATGAGAAAATTAGTGAAGAAATCATACATGCAACTCAGTATCTACAAGCCAATCTGATGTAGCTATTGATCCCGATGCCCTCTTGCAATTTCCTTCTCTTCCTTTGTCATCTTTCTCCAAGAATCCAAATATGCCACACCCTCCTGAGTGCTCCAAGAAAACTCTAAGCCTCCAAGAGTATGAGAGAGAGAGAGAGAGAGAGAGAGAGAGAATAATGAAAGAGAGCTCCAACATTTAACTAACCAAGTCTTAGCCAAGAGCTTGCCCACTGATCCTCAAAAGCCTTTTTATTAATGAGGCCTTTATTTTCTTCATTTTCCACTATTTTCCTTCATTTTCCTCCTCACGTGAAATCTATAACCTTTCACCTTACTTTTCTCCTAATTTCCATTATTTTCATATATAATTGTGCCAAAATACCTTTTTTCCTCTTTAATGCCTTAGCCATTGCCTTTTCCATTTCCTTAGCCATAAACAACCAGATGAACACCCACTAGGATGTCCTGCCCACCATTTAGATCTGAATATGTGTCCCATCATCCATGGCATTTATATATTTTTACATGGAATTTTCGCTAGGGTTGTTACAGAACCCTCCCCCTTGAGGGACACCTTCCTCGGTGTTCAATCACACATATACCTCAACAACCTGCTGAAAGAAGACATACTACTTATGGAGCTTTATAACAAAACTTGATGTAGTATTTACAATGAAATATTTGCTCAAGAAAAAACATCATGACAACATGACAACATACCAAATAGTGAATCATTATAACACAACTCGTTACAATATTTACAATAATCACATATGCACATACATATTTTCGTTAACCAGCAAATAAAAAGATACGATGTCTTCATCTGCAACAAGGGAATTGAGAGGCTCACACCTCCACCCTCAAGTAATTCTATGATTCACCTCCTTTCGAGAAGCCCAAAATCCATTGTCAAAGTCAATGTTGAATCCAATGTCCAACGCTATAGTCCTACACCACTTGTCCTCTCAGTGAATAATTATTGACTCAATGTTCTAGGGCACACTCCCAATGTGCATCTGATTCCATTTGGAAATTCTGATGACCAAAACAAATATGTCCCCAGTCTTTCCTTCTCTTGTACACTGTCCCTCGGGAAATTCGATCAATCCCTTCCATGTAGTCACTCACCTTCCAAGTTCCATTGGCACCCCTATCTTGGGTAGTCCATCCCTTGGCAAGGCTTTCTCGCATCGGAAGATACAAAAACCAAGGCATATCCCTGCCTCAAAAACATCATACTGATCATAACATGATCACGGAAATCAATGGACACTATTGGGTACTAGTGTCCCACAATGACCCTCCTCCTGAAGGCTTTACCAGCATACTCTTGCCTATTTCAATTCCTTTGCTGCTGCTGCTAATTCTTATAGTCGATTTCAACTATCCAACCAAGAATGTTCAAGCATTCCTATATGAAGCACATAACTTCCATTAGATTAAAAATAAATTGAAATAACTTCAAATCATACCTCATTGGTAGCTCATCAATAACGTATAGTTACAATATTGTTTACTTCTTGTCACAACAAGTCAAACTAACATCATGTATAGAACATCACATAAAGTTAGCTCAAAAAATAACCATCATAGATTAAAATCATAAATCACATGTAACCATCATAAACCAAAATCATAAATCATATGCGTAGTAAAACTAAAACATATTAATACCGATGCTTATCCTTCATCGATCCTTACTTTTTCCTTTGTTCTTTCTATACACACACCGGATCAGTTGCCACACCCAGCAAACACCCAGTGCCTTCTCCTCCACCAGGTGCACATACGCATAGTGTGCATCACACACATACAACCACACATGCCATATACACCATGCAACACATGCACCTATAAATCACATATAACACATACACCTACACCTAGTGTACGTACGTATACATGCACAATGTACATCAGAAGACATTCATCCACACACAAGGTGTGATACACAATTCATACACATACAACCGGTATGAAACACAACACAATACATACACCTACATCCCATGTACAACATAACACAAATACATGTCTAGAGTGCAACACAATGAATGCATATGTAACGATACCATGACTACACAATGCACATACATATTAATGCATGCCCTCAACACAACATGTATGACACACATGCAATCCCACACGAACACTAGTACCACATGTACCAAGAACCACCTGCACAACGTGTGCACAACATCACATGTACACGACACCACCTGAAAAACGTGTTCACAACACCAGATGTACATTGCACCATTGTACATTGTGTATACAATACCACATGTACACAGTACCACACACACGACATGTACGTGACACCACATTACAAAACGCCACATGCAAGACACGTACACAACACCATATGCACACAACACCACATATCCATCATGCACACAATACATTATGTACACAATACTGGATATCCAACATGTACATAGCACCATCTATGCAACATTCATACAACACTATTTATACTACACCATGTACATAACATTGCATAAGTAACATGTAGACACACTACATATGCACAATATTGCATGCATACAATCATCCCAAATGCAACATGTACAACATATACAACATACACACAACAATAATACCACACATCCGAAACCACACTGTCATTACCAAGAAACCTTTCTTCCAGTGTCTTATTCATGCTTATCCTAGCATTCCACAGATCAAACTTCTTTCATTTCGTTGATGTATCCCTCCATATAGCTTGTCCATAACACAAACATGATACAATCACATAATATCAACTCATAACCACATAATATTAACCTCGTATATTTGTCATGACTACTCTTCCTGCTTGATTCCCATAAGACCAGAATTCTCGTCATGCCATTCTCTTGCATAAGCAGTCATTCCTCCGCGAGAATGATTCCTGGTGACCTATCTGACAGTGACATAGATAAATGGATACATACATACATATACATAAATATCAACATATACATATAAACATCAACATAATCACGATCATAAGATAATTACCAGATGTCATAAGGTCAAGGTTAAGAGAACTTCCTTTATTCATGCAACACATGCACAACATTAAGAATATTCATTCCCAACAAGGCATCTGATGCCTCAGATTCATTTACTTTACTTTTTGGTTACCTTTCTCATGACTTTACTACCACTGTCCATTTACCACAATGGATTTTTGGGCATGGAATCCCCCTGAGGCATGTTTTGGGGCTCAAAGCCCATGTTTTGACCAAATAATGTTGTAAAGCCCCGCGAATTGTGGGCGCGAAAGTATGTTAGAGTCATAGGGTTATCTGCCCTAGTTTGTAATGTAATTTCTGCCTACCCATGGTCTGTAGACCATAGGATTGTATAAATAGAGCAAGGCTCTAAGAGTAAAGAGAAAAATTCTAAGGGATTGAGTTGTAAGTGTCTAAGTGTGTCTTTGGGTCATAGAGTAGGAGAAGGCTCTGCAACTTAGTGTGCAGAGGCCTAGTTGTCTGCAGCTGAGTGCGCGGACCCCTGCAACTGAGTGCACAGGGCGGAGTTGAGTCTGTAGCCAAAGAAGAGAATAATAAAGAGAAGTTTTATCCAAATTTTGTGTATCTATTCATGAGTTATTACATGTTTGATATCAATTGCAAATATATTGTTTATTTACTGCATGCACTTGTATGAATGATTTATATTGCTAAGTATACTTTACACATGCAAGCAATATAATTTAATCAATTAACATGGGAATACTAGTAGGGACTTGGGTAATAACAACGTTCAGCCCCCGAGTAGGGCTGCACGAAGGCAACATCTCAAGCTGTGAGGTACAGGTAAGTTCACGTAGCGATGTGTGCGTAGGGTCGAACCGCAGACCACTTGAACTCATCAGACATCTCCAGGGTGTAGAAACCTGGCTTTAGCACCCTCCCATACTACTTTAGGTGACACCTCAGTCCGTGCTCCACAGATTGTTGCTGAAAGGGCCAGTGGTACTGGGATTTGTTTGGCTAAATCACCTTTGAACCTAGGTCAAGCCCCAACAAGCCAACAAATGATTTCGTTGCAGGGACCAGGATCTACATAAGATATGTTTGATATTGTGTCACTGGAATTTGACAAAGAAAGAAATTGAAGGGTGGTTGGACAAAAAAATTCATGAATTCGTGTTGCAGGAAAACAAGAATCCGCGAGTATCAAAGGAATAATGGTTAGAGTGCTACTTATAAATGGAAATCCATGAAATTTTCTTTGCATCCTTCCCCTCTGAATTGTACGAGTGGATCGTGAAGCTAGAAGACAGTTAAGGAAGGTGTAGGCTCGACAAATCGATTGTGTGGACTCCAGAGTTGGTGCAAAAAATAGAAGCCACGGAAGATAAGATCGTGAACACAATGGACCATTGGCTCGATCGAATTATAGGAGGGTTTATCACTGAGTTCGTAGTAGATACTTCAGACAGCTACAACGAGGCAAATGACCTTCCTTAAAGGACCACGAGGTAAGTATGTTAAATCTTTGAACACTTGGATTAAAATGCTACTGTTTGAAAAGTGGGTTATGTGAATAAATTGATGTTTGGGGCTACACGAAGTGGGAGGATCTATAGAAACGAAGGTATCAAAGAGATAGAAAATAGCCCCTTGATTTTTCCTCAGTGAGAAAGAGAAGAAGAGCTAGCGAAAGTTTCTCCAAGAAGTGCGATCATTTTGATAAGGCAACGAATTCCATGCATTCCACCCCCACCTACACCACCACTAGTTTCACCATCTTCACCCCCATCTCTTCCCACACCACCTCCACCACCACCACATTTCAATATGATGAGCGCGATAAAATTGTCGGTGTTCAAAGGAGTAGGGAACGAACATCCGGACCAATTTTGGTTAGTGGTAAAAGTTGTATGGGAAGCACAAGGAGTCACGGATGACAACATAAAGAAGGAAATGTTGGTAAGCGCATTGGAGAATCATGCACTGACATGGTACATTAAGCATTCTAATGACAATACAAATGTGGGGATCGCAAATATCCAAGACACGCTAAACAGGGAATTTAGCAGGCCAAAATCGGAGACACAGTCGATTATTGGGTTTAAGGAAATCGCAATGCTTCCCAGCGAGACCCCCTGGGAGATGAATCAGAGACTGAAGGATATGATTCGTGAACCTAACATGAAATTGACAGATGGGAAACACCATGCATGGTTTGTAGTGTCACTAACGCTGCATCTAAGGACGGCGCTGTCGTAGCAGAATTTATCCACCTAGGCCGAAGTTTTGGAGATTGCAATGAGACTACACGAGACCACGATACAAGATCCTAGCCTGGGAGTCCAACAAATCCATGCGCAACTGAACAATTTGTGTCTAGAAATGCAGAGTTTGAACTAGGATAGGAAAACTCGCCCAGAGTACACGAGGACGTATGGTGCATAAAATGCAAGGGCCAAGGGCATGACAAGGACCATTGTCTAGTCTTCGCGAACTACCTAGTGGGAGGAGGGCCAATACCGTTGAGACCAGAGGCATAAGTAGGACCGAGCACGCCGCCTGCATTATGGTGCACAATTTGTCAAATAGGAGGGAAGCACACTACAGATAACTGTCATATATTACAGAAATATACGTAGGCATCCCAACAGTTATTTTATAATTTCTGCAAGTCAGTAGGCCATGATAAGCATACCTATAGAAGTTATGAATTGATGATGGATCAGACTCCTACCTACAAAGTTTAGAAGGAAACGTGAGCCCTTGATGAAAATGTAGGGATGGTGCACACTGGATTTCAGGGGCGTGGACGAGGTCAAGGTGGAATGGGACTAGGAAGGGGTCACAGACAGCTGATTTGTTACAATTTCGGAGGGCCAGGGCATTATGCCTTCAATTGTACAAATACTATGAGAGAATCATGTTTATATTGTACCAGTTTGATCATGAGACGGAGGACTACCCTACACTGATAGCAAGGTTGCGCGATAAAATAATACTCCAGCCTCCCCCAACTTAGAACCTACAAATGATGAGGTCTGAGTTGCGCGAAGAGGACCGAAATGTAAAAATCGTGCTCCGAAATGGTATTACGATAGGAGATGACAAAGGTAAGTAGCCAGAAGAGAGTGCTTGGGTTCGCAAGGCTCTTACAAAGGAACTAGAGTTTGATTTGGAGCACCCGAAGGAGACATTCATGGAAGCTAAAAAGAGCTTCACGAAGGCCTCCACTTCAAGTACTAAAGACAAACTAGAACCAGAGATGGACCCATCAATGCTTACTACCTTTTTGGAGACATGCATGAAGCTGCTACATGACAGAAAGGTTGTGAAGGGACTGCAGGAACTCATCACTAGGTGTGCTATGTCAGGAGAACCACGTGTAGTCTGGAAGCTCGGGAAGCACACAACGCGAACAAGAAGGGAGATGATATTGACTACGCAAATAGAGGAATATGAAATGGATCAAGTGATTCTGGATTTAGGATCAGACACGGACGCATTGCCAAAGTAGACATGGGAGCACATGGACAGGCCTGCGTTGCAATGGTCTCCTATTCAATTGTGAATGGCGAACCAGGGAAAGATCCTACCGATGGGAAGATTGCAAGGAATAGCGGTAGATATCGAAGGTGTGAGTGCACTTGAAAATTTCGAAGTGATAGAGATTGTCGATGACAACAATCCCTATCTCGCGCTACTGGGAATAGATTAGGCCACTGATATGAATGGAGTGATAAATCTAAAGAAGCGCAAAATGATTTTTGAGAAAAAGTCACTGCACGTAGTGGTACCTTTAGACCCTGCGAAAGGATCGCACTATAAAGAGCCAGTGTGCGACAACAAGAGCGACAATGATCTAGATTGTATCTACAAGATAATCACTAGGGAGCAGGACTAGGTGAATCCAATAGTAGATGGTAGGATTTTGTGGGAGCATGAAAGCTCCTGCACCTCAGATTCGAATGAAGAAATAGAACGATGGCAGAACCAGTTACACGTGGTAACCACGCTCAATTGCAACATGATGGTAAGATCACTGCGGTGCGTGACAACAGAGGTAAGGGATCTGCCTATGTATGACAGGTTGGGTGAAGTGGGTGAATTCTTGAATAAATTTGAAAGCAAGGTGCCAGAACAACAACGTTTCGATGCTTTGAAATGGGCACTATGCCCTATGCCTATAAGGTGTTGGGGTACGTGCCAGTAGCATTTTGAGGACTAGCACGAACGCAGAAGGGTGATGCTTATACGGTATGGGAAGCCTCAATTATAGGTAGAATCCAGGTATGATGGACGAAATAGCTTACGCACCCACCTCTCCAGTTGGGTACAAGTATATGGTACGCAACCTACATGAACAAACACATCCTCACGAGAGTAAACAGGAACAATAAGAAGGAGCAGGCAAGAGGAGGGCGCAAACGATGAAGTATGATAAGACCAAGCATGCCAAAGATTATCCATGGGAAGCCTTTGACAAGGTGTGCGAAGTGTTGAACACAGTCCACCATGTGAAATGCACTAACTGGGACCTGCGCATACCAGTGGTTCTATGGGCTTATAGGACCATGTGAAAAACCCTAGCCGCGCAAGCACTTACGAAGCTGAAGAATGAAGCAGGGGCTATAATCCCTATGGAGCATGCGAAGCCTAGTCCGTGCATGACAACACTCGTAGATACAATGGTTTGTGTAGCACGGAAAGAAAGAATCACACAACTGCAAGAGGCAGAACACATAGGACTTGAGGAAGAAATCCGACATGGAAACTTTAGACTCCGTGAACTTGAAAAAGAAAGGGTACAGTTAAGAGAGAAAAGTTCTTTGATGGACGCGGAGGTCAAGAAGCTAGAGGGAAAAATAAAGGAACAATTTATCACCGAGAAAACTAGGATGATAAGGCACAGTGCGTATGACCATGCTAACAAATTTGAGAACTATTGCAAGGAATTGATTAGCCTATTGCCTTGGCTTGGACCGCATATCACCAAACGTATTGAACGGGGTAGCGCATTGCAAGTAGTGAAGTGCGTGAGGCCGACCACAACAATGGAAGGTGGGGATTCTCCATGAACCATGATGGAGGACGGAATGGAGCCCCACACAAGTGGTGCGACCACCTGACTAGCCACAAGAAGGACAGTCTTAGCACTCCAGGTAGTTGAAAGGGAGCGCGGGACTATAAACTATTCTACCCAGGAGTTGCGCGATATTGGGAATGTGCGGAGAAGTAGAGTATCAGAGGGTCTACATCTGTGCATGGAGGGTTGCGCTACCGTACGGATTGGCCAAAAAGTGACTGTTAAGGTCACTATTCACAATGGGATGTGTGACTTGAGGCCAAATGGAGCGGGGATGGGCATTTAAGATGCGATTTATGGGAAATATTTGGGAAAATTTGCCACCAAGAAAGAATTAATGGACTGAAATTGGGGGGAACAGTCGAATTCGAATTCAAAAGGCACTATAAAACACAAAGGGATAACCAGCCAACAACACTTGGTCAATTGAGAATTGATCGATTGCATAGAGCAATAAGCATTGAGAACCGAGTGATAATTGAGCCCCTAAGTTTGTGAGTAACAAAATACAGCCTAGATACGATGACAAATACTAAGGATGGGTTGGGAATTGAAGAGGTTACCGCCGGAAAGGCCGCGCAGACCCCAATGGTGGAGGATGTTCCAGAAGGCATCGGGGTTGTGGCAGAAATCCCCAAATCACCACGAACACCGAGGCCCAAGAAAGATAAGTAAGCAATGGACCCCGTATGCGTGCCCCCGAGGAACCCACTACGCAACAAGCTATCAATGGAAGAAAATGGGAAATCTGTCACGATCGACACAGATGAGGAAGAAGAAGATTTGCAGGCCCTAACCATTGCAGAGGAAGAAGACGAAGGCATGGAGGAGGATATTCCACCCACACACACTACAACAAAACTACCTGCATATGTCCCTTTGCAGAAAGGGAATACCAAAGTGCCAAAGGACCTAGACGAAAGCATGAGTTCACTCCAGACCCCACTCCTCCTAGACGGCATAGTGTTTGAAGGCACGCACTTGGGCCACGTGCCAACCATGAAGTTTGAAGATTGGGACCTCGTTGACCGCGAAAAGTTCCCTCACCTAAAGACTAGGAACCTCATGAAGCAAAACACTGAGGGGGTGGTGACAACGTTGAGAGCCATGGAAGTGGTTGCATGGTGTAGAAAAGGCCAGGTTGCTGCACTTACTATGGGTACCACATTTCCACCCAATGCCCATAACCATTTTCGTCATCAGGCAGCTGCTTTGCTTGGTGCATGATGGGTATCTATGGCTGGAGGAGCCTATCCCAATCACAGTAGACATAATCCATCGCATTTCTCGGCTCCTTTGCAAAGGAAAGGACCCCGCAACCATAGCCAAAGGAAAGGGCAGTGATTTGGCCCTTGCAGAAGCCATGAAGACAAAATACAAGCTGGAGAAGAAGAAGAGGGGCTATGCCATCTCCAACATCAAGGACAAAGGGGTATGAGTAGCAACCCAAATCTGGGCCGGCAAAGTTATGAGGAAGTGTCGTGCCGATGAGGTACCGACACCAGTGGTCACACTGGCCGAGCAGTGCATGGAGGGGCTCCAGTTCAACTGGTCCAAATTCCTCTATGAGGAATTTTTGAAGAACTGTTGTGAAGCCCAGGAGTAGGGTAAAACCTTCCACTACGCATGGTTGTTGTTATCCATAATGCTCATAGCGGGGGAACTACTGGAGGATAGTCAATTCCCAAGCATTGATAGAGAATTACCAAAGGCCGCAAAGTATGCTTCACTTTGGGCCACAAAGGACACGAAACAGATACGTGACACCAAAATATTCTGGGTGCTCATGGAGATTAGCATCCGGATGTGGATCAATCGGAGGCCGCGCTTGTCACCCATGGTGTATAATAGTCTATAGAGTTTTTTAGACTTTAAAGTTGATATGCACACATTTTTATCAGGGCGCATAAGGATCTGATGAAGCAGTGGATGAATCTACCTTTTGTAGCCACTAACAACGTTATTTTTACTGTCTTGGAGACATGGCCTCCAAAATGGCACACCCCAAATCTGGCAGAACTTGAGAAGGTAGAATCATAGAGGAAGGAGGATGATGCCAAGTTGCACATCACACAATTGGCTGAGAAAAGGCAGAAGGAAACAGCAACAGCTAAGGAAAGGGCAACACAGGAAGCGACACAGAAATCCGCCAAGCAGAAAAAGGATGCAGAAGCAGTTGCAACAGCATAGACAATAGAAGAAGCAACAACGAAGGTGGATGAGGATCAAGCAACGTCCTCACAAGGGTAGAAAGCAAAGGAAGTAGAAACAGAAGAAGGGAGCGCAGACTCAGGGACTACGTCCATGCAGCTGAAGCACCCACACACAACAGAGAGAGTAGGATTGAGGAATAAGGTCAAGGCCTCGAAATTAGCCATTGAGCCGATCACCTTAACCGAAGGTGACCTCCATGACATCGGCGAGATGGTTTGAAATGTCACTAATGGGGCCCTTCAATATTTTATGCAGGAGAACCAAACTATGTTGGGGGCCCTCAGGACACATCTATAGGAGTTACAAGTGTAGCCCCCTTAGGTGGGTACCCTTTCAACCCACCTCGCAGCAGGATCCTCGGCAGCAGAGTAGATGTTGCGCGCATGGATGGAAAACACAATAGTGTTACTAGAAGGGGCCCTAGTAGCAACGAATGAGACCAACTAATTTATGGTTAACATGATCAAAGGCCTTGGCCTTAATTTGGCTGCCCTTTTACGAGAGACATTGTATCTGCTACAGGATGGGATAATGACAGACCTGCGCGCTAGGGAGAGCCACGTGATCCAAGTTCTCAGTGAACAAAAGATGGACATGGAACAACTCGGTCTACAACGTGACAAATTAGTGTCGTAGAACCAACAACTAGTGCAGGTGGTAAATGACGCTTGCCAACGTGTCTCAGAACTGACCATCCCAGCAGATCTACCAGTAGAGGTGTGGATCCACAGGTTGGTAACCGGAGTCTGTGAGGCTAGAGAAGAAATGACCAAGGTTCAGCTGGAGCTGAATCTTCAGATCACTGAGCTGCAATTAAAGGTGCAGCCTTCCACTCCCCCGGAGGTTCGAGAACAATGTGCTAGTGCTATCACAACAGGATTGGAAGAAACTTGAGGTGCAGTGCAAGACTGTACCACTTTGTTGGAGCAAGCAGTTGAGGTCATCACAACTCTACAGGAGGACCCCAACATCCAGCGCTTGGAGACAGAGGCATGAGAACTTCAGCAGCAATATGACGGTGTCAGAGGAACTATGCAGGCAGTAGTCCTCACTCAACAGATTGTGAGAATGCAGCCAGCGAAGGCATTGAAGGAGCAAGTGGGCACGGTGAAACATAAGGAGGCAGTTATCAAAGCGCGCGTCCAACCGTGGATCGACGAGGATTTCACTATCACAGAAAAAATCAAAGGAAATCTCACGCACATATAGGGGATGTACACGCTAATGTAGAGAAGTGCCCTAGACACGGAGGTCTTAGAACAGAGGATGCAACAGATTCAGCAAGTAGCGGCGCAGTGCGCTATCAACATCAGCATAGTTCTAGGACAATTGGAGGAACTCTGTGCCAAGATCATTGTACTAATAGAGTAACTCAAGGGCGAGTCACGATTTTTGGGTTGGGGGCCTATTGGGCATGGAATCCCCCCCAAGGCATGTTTTGGGGCTCAAAGCCCATGTTTTGACCGAATAATGCTGTAAAGCCCAGCGAATTGTGGGCGCGGAAGTATGTTAGAGTCATAGGGTTGTCTACCCTAGTTTGTAATGTAATGTCAGCTTAACCATGGTCCGCGAACCATGGGATTGTATAAATAGAGCGAGGCTTCAAGAGTAAAGAGAACAAGTCTAAGGGATTGAGTCATAAGTGTCTAAGTGTGTATTGGGTCGTAGAGTAGGAGAAGGCTCTACAATTGAGTGCGCAGAGGCCTAGTTGTCTACAGCTGAGTGCGCAAGGCAGAGTCGAGTCTGTAACCGAAGAAGAGAATAATAAAGAGAATTTTTATCCAAGTTCTGTGTATCTATTCTTGAGTTATTACATGTTTGATATCAATTGCAAATATACTATTTATTTACTGCGCGCACTTGTATGAATGATTTATATTGCTAAGTATACTTTACACATGCAAGTAAGCTAAGTTAATCAACTAATGGGGGAACACTGGTAAGGACTTGGGTAATAACAGTGTTTGGCCCCTGAGTAGAGCTGCGCGAAGGCAACACCTCAAGCTGCGAGGTACAAGTACATGCGTGTAGCGACGTTCATGCAGGGTCAAACCGCGGACCACTTGAACTCATCAGAAATATCTAGGGTGCAGAAACCTAGATCTAGCACCCTCCCATATTACTTTAGGTGAGACCTCAGGTCGCACTCCGCAGACTATTGCCAAAAGGGCCAGTAGTACCGATATTTGTTTGGCTAAATCACCTCTGAACCTGGGTCAAGCCCTAACAAGCCAACATGGACCCAACCATTCCAACCAACTATCATAGTCTTACCCTTCTGTTGCGCTTACTCATGCACCAATATTCATCTGAATCTTACATCACCTGTTGAGTACGACACAACTTTCCTCAAGCTCCATTAACTTTCCCCTTTCTCAAACAATTCAGAAGACTAAAAACAATAAATTCAAGACAAGAAGAAAACCATGAAAACCAATAGCAATACGACATCACAAACAAAGTGGAAAGCCCTTGCATGAGACATAAAAAAAACCACATTTCAAGCACAAATAAATCACAAAAGACAAAATGCACAAGAATAATAATAAACACCATGAATAGATCCCCATGGTTCCCAAGGAAACTCAACCAGATCCTTCTTCCATGTCTCATGCAACCTCTCTTGCCATGCAACTCCATGTATCATGTTGTCATTAACACATAACTATTAGTGCATAAATAAACATACCAATACACCATTTACCTCATCTTGTTGCACCAAGAACATTTCTTGCAACTTAACACATCCACACTATCTCTCAAGGCCCCCAATTCCCTTGACAAATCCACATGTAACTAGAGACTAGCTAATATTCCTGTCAAGTACATGTTCATGAATCTAGCACATATCCACATAATGTCATACAAAATCAAGGTTCAAAAGACTTCTTGTATGTGAGGCACTCATTTAATTGGAATTAGGGTTTAAAACATAGCCAAAGGAGTTCTTGTCCAAATCCTTTCTTTTACCCTTTTTTACCTTGTTGCAATCGAGGCTTATTATGTACCATCACATCAACCAATTGTTAGTTATATAAACACATAGACTATTACCTTGTCATGCTAATACTAAACATGTTTCCTGCAACTTCTCACACATGTCAACCACATGTTCCAAACATCAAGACAATCATATGTATCAATTGAAATCAACCTTTACTAGAACTACCAATCATGTCATAATCCATAGTCAACTCATATTAATCAGTCACAATACATAATGCTACAATTATCACCTACTTACATGCAAGTACATATCAATTGCCTCAACACCTATGTGCTAGTAAATCCATCTCAAAACAAGATCATTCCTTCATGAAATCCTATAGATTCATACTCATATCATGTAATTCATCAAACATTCAACCAACTTGCAAACATACCATGTTAAATGAATCAACAAGATAAAGGAAGATCGGGAACGGATAAATGACATAATTAAACAATCAAGCACCAAATATACAACATAAGTGAACTCATACCTTAGTGTATTTTAGGGGAGGCTATCTTGTCTCCACAATCAATCTAGTTAGCATGATATAACTTCACAACATATCAATTCAAACATAAATAAGATCATGATATCTAGAATATTCACTAGCTAACATGTTTACATCATAACTCATAAACAATTATCATTCACACATATGAAAAATCAATCTAGATTAGTACAACACCATATCACAAATATGTCGGCTCATACCTAAATGTCGTAACCATAACCATCTGCATAGGCAAATGAAGTTTAGCATGATACATATAACATCAAGGTATAAATGTTATAACCCTAATCATCAAGCTAACTATCATTCCCATCAACAATATATAACATAAGAATTAAGTTACTAGCATAAAACCACAACAATTTATATATTAAGTTCATCGACAACATATAGTGTAATCATCAATCTATCTAACATAACACAACAATAGCAACACATACTACCATAAGTTATTACATTCATGACTATCTTACACATAGGCATAAGACTACATTAATCAACTAACATCTATCATGTATGCAACCATAACATCAAAATACATGTACATAAACCTAATGTATATAACCTAATGCATATAACATTCCTTAAATTACATACCTGCATGCCAAACATACAATACCTGTATGATGATCTGCTCTTACAACAAGGCCCAATGTTGCAACCTCATTATGATGATCTGCATCTCCTGCTCTATCTCAGCCAACACATTAGCATAATGACAACCAATAGCACCGTGATGACCTAAATTGCATACCATAACCTCAAAAGGCATGTTTGACCTACTATTCATGCAGAACTATAACCAAGACTATACCTGCGTAATAACTACATATAGGCATATAACACATGAGTGCAAAACCATATACCCTTCATCTTAGCTAGAGTTTTGTCCAGTCATCGATGCATGACCACATCAACTACACAAACCATGACCTCATGCATGAAAACAAAAACCACCTCACGTGAATTTGATAACATGTGAACACTAACATGCATAACAATGCATAAGTCATCCATACACACATGCAGACATACTCCATGACAACACCTTCAACCTTCACATGGCGACATCACTACAACCATGATCAACACCATGAAAATGCAACAAACACATGGACTCCTTGCATAAGGAACACATATGCAACCAACATGAAAGCATGACCAACAAACAACCCAAGGAGAGTGGAACCATGCTCTGATACGACTCTGTAACACCCTCCTCCCACATCTACCCAAGCAACTAACCAACCAGGGTAAACATGCGATGAGAGGCCACTATGATATGATTCGACCTCCTAATTCACATTAAGGAAGTGGAACCGATGGAAACACACCATACAGACATTCAACATCATTAAAAAAACCCTCAGAGGACAAGTCAACAACTTAGACAACCTGTCCCTAGGTCCCACTATTGTTTTAGGTCTCTTGGGCCATAGTTGCTCTCATGCTATGGGCAAGTGAGCGATCAACATCCTAAAGTCACTCTCATAGGCCTGCCTGCCAACTATTGTGGACCAAAATTTCCAGTGTTGTGCCAGTGACCCCAAGGTTTAAGCCACTTTTTTAGGCTCAGAGCCCAGGGCACTAGCCATAATTGATCCATCTCTTCAAATCAATAAATTAACTAAAGCAAATACTTGTTCAAGACCTTGATTGGATCCATACTAGCCATGATAGGCATTTCGTCAAACATATCATTGGAAATAACCTACAAGTGTAAATAACAAAGTTAAGTGTAGGGATATCATACTTATCTGAGAGTCACTATGAACCATTGTTGCCTCATTCCATTTGTTGCATTATCATCTATTAGGTCATAGGCATATTATCCATTCACATACAAGTAAAAACATGTTAAGAGCCATAAATAACTACTGTCATAAAATGTGCATATAACCAACATAATAGGAACATAAATACAATAAACATGACAACCATCAAATCCATAAATACATCAGTACCTTTACAAATGGAAATCAAGGAAAGGATTTATCTTTAATAAATGCAATGAACCAACCAGAGATGAGACTACAATGTTCTACCTGACTGTAGAATGGCTGAGCCAAATCTCTCTTCAGCCATTCACCCCTGTGCCATATTCCAAGAATGAATGTGGGATCTCATAGAACACATCAATCAAAACTCATCCAGGGCTTCCAAAGGCCATCCACCTCAACCCATCAAACAATTATTCTACCTCACTGTCGGACATCACCAAAAATATCATCGGATTTGTCTCCATCTAAGCCTTCCAAGGCTTCCAGAGTGTTTTTCCAACCAAGGCTTCTAGAACTAGTAACTCAACCCACAACTTATATAGGGCTTCCAGAGCGTTTGTCCAACTAGGGCTTCTAGGACTAGTAATTCAACCCACCAAGGGATTCTAGAGCATTGGTCCAACCAAGGCTTCCAGGACTAGTAACTCAAACCAAGCTGTTAGAGGGCTTCCAGAGTGTTTGTTCAACCAAGGCTTCCAAGATTAATCACTAAACCCAAGCTAAGGAAACATGAGAAGAAACAAAAAAAACAATGAAAGTAATCCCACAAGGAAATCCTCCATGCCAATGAAAAATCACAACAAAGAAACCACATGCATGTTCCATGTATGCAAAAACTAGTGAAGAAATCATACATGCAACTCAGTATTTGCAAGCCAATCTGATGTAGCTGCTAATCCCGATGCCCTCTTGCGCTTTCCTTCTCTTCCTTTGTTGTCTTGCTCCAAGAATCCAAATATGCCACACCCTTCAAGAGTGCTCAAAGAAAACTCTAAGTCTAGAAGAGTATGAGAGAGAGAGAGAGAATAATGAGAGAGAGCTCCAACACTGAGTTGACCAGGTCTTAGCCAAGATCTTGCCCACTGATCCTCAGAAGCCTTTTTATTAATGAGGCATTTATTTTCTTCATTTTCCATTATTTTCCTTCATTTTCCTCCTCACATGCAACCTATGACCTTTCACCTTCCTTTTCTCCTAATTTCCATTATTTTCATATATAATTGTGCCAAAATACCTTTTTGCCTCTTTAATGCCTTAGCCATATCCTTTCCCAATGTCCTTAGCCATAAACAACCAAATGAACACCCACTAGGATGTCCTTCCCACTATTCATATTGGAATACGTGTCCCATCATCTATGGTATTTATATATTTTTACATGGAATTTTCATCAGGGTTGTTATAGAACCCTCCCCCTTAGGGGACACCATCCTTGCTGTTCAATCACACATATATCTCAACAACCTGTTGAAAGAAGACATACTTCTTATGGATATTTATAACAAAGCTCGATGTAGTGTTTAGAATGAAAGATCTTCTCAAGAAAAAACATCATGACAACATGACAACATACCACATAGTGTAGCTTTATAACACATCTCATTATGATATTTACAATAATCACATATAAACATACACATTTGCTTCAATCAGCAAATAAAAAGATATGATGCCTACATCCACAACAAGGGATTCTAGAGGCTCACACCTCCACCACAAGTAATTCCAGGATTCAACTCCTTCCTAGAAGCCCAGAATCCACTGTCAAAGTCAAAGATGCATCTAATTTCCAATGCTATAATCCTGCACCACTTGTCATCTCAGAACAGTTACTGACTCATTATTCCAAGGCGCACTCCCTATGTGAATTTGATTCCATCTAGAAATGCTAATGACCAAAAAAATCCATCCCCGGTCTTCCTTTCTCTGGTACACAATCCCTCGGGTAATTTGGTCAACCCCTTCCATGCAGTCACTAAGCTTCCAAGTTCCATTGGCACACCCATCTCGGGCAGTCCATCCCTCAGCAAGGCTTCCTGGCATTGGAATCTACAAAACCAAGGCATATCCCTGCTTCAAAACCATCATATCGGTCATATCATGCTCATGGAAATCAATGGACACTATTGAGCACCAATGTCCCACAATGGCCCTATTCCTAAAGGCTTTACTAGCATACTACCGCTTGTTTCAATTCCTTTGATGTTGCTTCTAATTCTTGCAGTCGATTTCAACTGTCCAACCGGGAATGGTCATGCATTCCTATACCAAGCACATAACTTCAATTAGATTCAAAATAAATTTAAATAACTTCAATCGTACCTCATTGGTAGCTCGTTAATAAGGTACACTTGCAATCCTCTTTACTTCTTGTCACGACAAGTCAATCTAGCATCATGTATAAAACATAACATCAAATTAGCTCAAAACATAACCATCATAGATCAAAATCATAAATCACATGTAAACATCATAAACCATAATCGTAAATCATATGCATAGTAAAACTGAAACATAATACTGATACTTATACTTCATCGATCCTTACTTTTGTCTTTGTTCTTTCTGTACACACATCGGATCAGTTGCCACACCCAGCAAACACCTAGTGCCTTCTCCTCCACGAGGTGCACATACACATAGTGTGTGTCACACACATACAACCATACACTCCATAGACACCATGCAACACATGCAACTACACCTCACATACAACACATACACCCACACCCGGTGTACGCAAGTATACATTAACAATGTACATCCTAAGACATTCATCTGCACACAATGTGGGACACCACAAAATGCATACACGTACACCCAATATAAAACACAACACAATACATATGCCTACATCCATTGTACAACACAATATATGTACCTACACTTGATGTACAACATAACACAAAAACATGTCTAGAGTGCAATACAGTGGATGCATATGTAACGATAACATGACTACACAATGCACATACATAGTACTGAATACTCGCAACACAACATTTACGACACACACTCAATCACACACGTACACCGGTACCACATGTACGAAGCACCACCTACACAACATGTGCACAAAATCACATGGTCATGGCACCACGTACACAACATGTTCACAACGCCATATGTATAATGCACCATCGTACAACATGTACACAATACCACATGTGCACAGTACCACACACACGACATGTATGCGACACGAAATGTACTCAACGCCACATGAAATACATGTGCATAGCACCACCTGCACACAACACCACTTGTACAACGTGTACACATAACCACATGCACACATCACTACTTGTACAATCATGCACACCACACCATTTGTACATAGCACCACATGTACAACATGCACACAACACCACTTGTACATAGCACTCCATTTCCAACATGTACATAACATCATCTATACACAACACTGCATATCCAACATGTGCACAATGCCAAATGCACACAACACTACATCTCCATCATGCACATAGTACATTATGTACACAATACCTCATATCCAACATGTACATAGCACCATCTATGCAACATTCATATAACAATATTTGTACTACACCATATACATAACATTGCATAAACAACATGTACAGGCACTACATATGCACAATATCGCATGCGCACAATCATCCCAGATGCAACATGTACAACATATACAACATATGCACAATAGTGATACGACACATTTGAAACCACACTATCCTTACCAAGAAACCTTGCCTCCAGTGTGTTATTCATGATTATCCTAGCATGCTGCAGACCACACCTCTTTCATTTCGTTGATGTATCCCTTAGTATAACATGTCCATAGCGTAGACATAATACAATCACATAATATCAACTCATAACCACATGATATTGACCTCTTATATTGTCATGACTACTCTTCCCGCTTGATTCCCATAAGACCAAGAACCTCATCACACCATTCTCCTACATAAGCAGTCATTCCTCCACAAGAATGATTCCTAATGACCTGTCAGACAGTGACAGAGATAAATGGATACATACATACATATACTTAAACATCAACATATACATATAAACATCAACATAATCATAATCATAACATAATTACCATATGGCATAAGGTCAAGGTTAAGAGAACTTCCTTTATTCATGCAACACATGCACAACATTAAGAATAGTCATTCCCAACATAGCCAAGGTGTCTAATGCTCATATTTATTTACTTTATCTTTTTGGTTACCTTTCTCATGATTTTACTACCACCATCCATTTACCACAATGGACCTAGCCAGTCCAACCGAATGTCATAGTCTTACCTTCCACTACGCTTGCTCATGCACCAAGATTCATCTGAATCTTACATCACCTGTCGAGTACCACACAGCTTTCCTCAAGCTCCAATACTACAAAAAATAAAGGCAAGACAAGAAACAAACAAGAAGAAAACCATGAAAATCAATAGCAATACGACATCACAAACAAAGTGGCAAGGCCTTAACTAGAAAAAAAAAAAAAAAAAAAAAAAAAAAAAAAAAAAAAAAAAAAAAAAAAAAAAAAAAAAAAAAAAAAAAAAAAAAAAAAAACCACTGCAATTCAAGTGCAAGCAAATCAAAAAATACCGAAGGCATAATACTAATAATAGACACCATGATTCAATCCCCATTTTTCCCAAGGAAACTCAACTAGAGTCTTCTACAAGGGTTCATGGAAACGTCTCTTGCCATGCTACTCCCTGCATCATGCTATCATTAACACATAACTATTAGTGCATAAATAAACATAATTGATACACCTTTACCTCATATTTTTGTGACAAGCGTGTTTCTTGCAACTGAACACATCCATGCTATCTCAAGGGCTCCAATTCCCTGGACAAATCCACCTGCAATTAGCGACTAACTAATATACTTGTCAAATACATGTTCATGAATCTAGCACATATCCACATAATGTCAAACAAAATCAAGGTTCAAAAGACTTCCTGTATGGGAGGCACTCATTCATTTTGAATTAGGGTTTCCAAACATATCCAAAGGAATTCTTGTCCAATTCCTTTCTTTTACCCTATTTTACCTTGTTGAAATCGAGGCTTACTATGTACCATCACATCACCCAATTGCTAGTTATATAAACACATAGACTATTACCTTGTCATGCTAATACCAAGCATGTTTCCTGCAACTTCTAAAACATGTCAACCACATGTTCCAAACATCAAGACAATCATATGTATCAATTGAAATCAACCTTTACCACGACTGACAATCATGTCATAATCCATAACCAACTCATAGTCATCAGTTATAATACATAATGGCTACAACTATCACCTACTTACATAAAATTACATATCAGCTGTCTCAACACCTACGTGTTAGTAAAACCATCTTAAAACAAGATCATTCCTTCATTGATCCGAGTTGACTCAATTCCCAGATTTAACCAAGATCTTTTGCTTTCGTGATGTGATTAGAATTGCATTTAAAAGAGCATAAAGGAACATATATGCATGTTGTAAAGAAGAAGGAACATGACAAGAATTAGCAACATAAAACACAAGACATTGATAACGGAGTTCATCCAGGAGGGACTACATCTCCAGGCTCCGGTGTCAAGATGGTGTAGGCCGCTGCATTAAGTGTTGGAAAGAGTGATGATGTACATGCATGTATTTTCTCTATCATACAAGGAATATGCCCTCATGCAAGAGTGGTTCCAAGAGATGTTCCACTGCGGGAACTCTCATTCAAAAAATGACTCCTATCAGCATGACATAATTTCACGTATGTTAATAATGAGCATCCTGCCAACATGGCATCATAGGGATCTCAACTCAAACATATATGGAGACACATGAGTATCCTATCAACATGGTGAGAAATGGATCTCAATCAAAACATGACAATAAGTACATCTCACATCAAGAATAAACCAAGATCCCACATCAAACATCAAATAGGGATCTATACACTAGAATGCATCTCAGGCAAAGAGATAAAGAAGTACATGTTCACACTACATATACCACACATCAAAGAGTTATCTGAAGAAGAGGATGATAAATTGTTGGATCTGGCTGCACCATCAATCTCATGGTGTTGAATATCATGCAAATGACTGCTCGCACATTGAATGCTGACACTTGCACTCCACTTTGAAAAATGGCTGAAAATGGAATGATCAAATAGAAAATTCGATTGCACCATCAGATTCGTGGTGTCGAGTAGTATAAAATTGACTGTCAAAATTTTGAATTCTGACAAAGTGAAAATCTGGGGCTACGAGAATTTTTTTGATTCCCCCTAGATTCTTCAAAGATTCCCTCCTCCGGGTCATTTGAAGATCTGTTGCTCAGATCAAAATTTTGTCTGTGCCATCAGGTTCATGTCGCTGAGAGGTGCAGGATCGACATAAATCTTGTTCAATTTGGACACTGGAAAAATTTTGCCCTCCTGAAAATTGGGCTCAATCATGGTTCCCCCTGCCTCTTTTCCAGGCTAATGGTTCCACCTGCAAAATTAATTAAGAATATATGTCTTGTACTCCGCGTTGGATCCATCCTCCCCCACCCATAATGTGCAAGAGTATTTAATATATTTTTGTGGGCGGAATTTTCAAAGCCCTCTGTTGTCCTAGTGGCCAAGTTTGGCCCCTGGTTGGAAGTGGTTCCAGGTTTGAATCCCAACGGAACCACGTTTAACACATCTAGCATTTTGGTCAACGCAATAGCTTTTAGTATGGTGCAGAACCATTTTGTATTACGTTTGATTTAAATTTGGGCAGATTTAATGTGTTGTATAAATTTTAACAATGGTTATATATTAATGTTTTGGGCATGTTGGTTGGTGTATTAATGTGTGTATTAGGCAACCCGTGGAGCGGGCCAACCATGTGGCCAGGCGGGTTCGATTCCCGCTAGCCCATATATATAAGGCACATGTTTGTTTAGTGGGTGGGGGCGTGGGATGGGTCCATTAGAGGTGGCCCGCCCACCCTAACATATTTGTTATATATATAATATTTGGACTCATTGGTTGGAGGGTTCGGCGAGGTCATGACCACCGACCCATATTTAATTATTAATTTTTTTTTAGGTTCCGGTGGGGTGGAGAGGGTCATGTTCCGCCACCTATTTTTATAATATTTTATTTTTATTTTTATATAATAATAGATTTTTTTGATTTTGTCTAATATAGGGGATATTAGACAAATTAAAGACCCAACAAATTTGCCTGCTTTCGGGAGCTAGGTTTCATGCCCCGACATCAATCAAATTGTAGGACACTTAAACCTGGCCCACAACCCAACTTTGACCAAAACTTTGACTGGATCTTTCTCCCTCATACGATCTCAGATTTGAGTGCCATTCTCACCATTGGAAATAGGGCGATGAGCACTTTGATCTGGTGCTAGTTTGGAAGAAATCTGACCACTTTGAATTTTTCCCCTTTCTAAGTCCTCTAGGACTTCTACGTGTGTCTGGAGCCACCTAGATCAATCCTCCACATTGAGAAGCTTTTGGTCTCCAAAAGCATGAAAATAATTTGCCACTTCTTTGTACCTTGTCTGCACTTACAAATGTCTAATAAATCGCCCTTCCTTCTCCTTCACCTTTGTCCTTCGGAGCCATAAGCGATAAGCCGACACCTGCAACCTTTGCAAACCTGTAGTACACTGTTTTTTCAAATTACAAGCTTGACTTACATGACCAATTAATGACCCAAGCATATCATACTTGCCACGAGTTTATAACACATACTCGATGGTCAAGTTTACATTAAAATGGAAACAATACCCCAGTTATGAAAACAAGGCCAACATATCATTGTTAATTCAACAAACGATGGAAAACACATCATCACTGCAACACATGATTTACAAAAATAAGGCCAAACACTATTTTTTCTTTGACAAGTGATGGAAACACGACATCACTTCCACAGTTTATCATGCAACTCAAAATAAGACCAGACATCATTGTTGCTTAACAAGTGATGGAAAACACATCATCACTTTTACATCTTAAAATGAAACAAATGATTTACAAAATCAAAACCATGACAAGATAACATATATAGAAACCATTTTTCACTTATTGATGTGAATGGGTCATCCCCCTATGGTGGTTTTTCCCATCGAAGGACTGTTTCACTTGGTTCATGCACCAACGCTTTGTCTTTAAGGTGACGCTGTGGATGCAACCTCCAACATGTTTCCCTTTGATGACCACCTCTGTCGAAATGACTACAATAGGTCTTCTTCCTCCAGATCTCCTTTACCTTCTTCTTTTCCTGCTGTTGAGAGGGTATTTCACACCTCATCCTTTTGTGTGTTTCTATTCTTTTCCAACACTCAACAAATGTATGGTTATGTAAACCACAAAAAGTAAATGCTTTTCGATGCCTTGATTTATGTCCATTACTAACAACATGATTGTAATCGAAATGAACATTCACATTTTGAGATTTGTTATACCTTTCCTTGTCATCTTTGGTGTAAGTATGGCGATGAGAGCTTGCTAAGCTCTTTCCCAGAAATGGACACTTCCATGAGATGATGGTGATGTGTTCCCATCATTCTCTTTCCTCAATGATTTCGATGATGTCTCGAAAGAATCTGACACCTTAAAGCATTCTCCTTTGGTGTATCTCAACCTAGTAAGGAGCCTCATATTTTTCCCTGTAGTTGGTATCTCCACATTTCCAACAGAAATCATACTATGTGAAGATGAAATTGAACGGAAATTAACATCTTTTACCTCCATTGTCGAGTTGGAAATTATTGATGAGAGATTCTCATCATCTGTTGGTGGTGGTTCGCTGGTTGTCTCGGCACATTACCCAACTTCCTTCCCGACATACCCAAGTCCTTCCTAATGGGGTAATTCCTCTACTTTGATGGGGTTGACAATGCCTTGGCTATTAACGCCCAAGACTTTTCCTTCATACCCCATTTTCTTCAATAGTTTGGAACCAATTCCTGTGGTATGATTTTCAAAAACAACGAAATCATCATCAGGAAACATACATGAAGACAGAGAACTACTTTTTACCTCACATGGGTCACACTACAAATTTTCCAAGGCCTTGTCATTAGCTTGCATCTTCCATAGAAAACTTTGTTTCTCCTCTTTCTCTCCCTATAGAAGCATCTTCAATTCAAAATTATTTGCCTGAAGACTCTGGTTGTTGTGCTTTAGTTCTTCCAGGGCATCTTCCGTGGCTCGCAACTGAAGCTGCAATCATTGCTTTTCGTCTGTCTCTTTGCTTTGCTTCATACATTATTTCCACCTTTTGGGAAACTCTGAGCATGGTCTCATAAATTGCTTTTTCATCCTCCATCGTTGCACATTCCATTGTTCATGCTCGCAATTCACATCCACATAAATACCACTCTAATACCAAACTTGATCTGAGTAGATTCAACTCCCGGATTTAACCAATATCTTTTGCTTTTGTGATGTGATTAGAATTGCATTTAAAAGAGCATAAATGAACATATATGCATGTTGTAAAGAATAAGGAACATGACAAGAATCAACAACATAAAATACAAGACATTGATAATGAAGTTCACCCATGAGGGACTATGTCTCCGAGCCCCATTGTCAAGATGGTGTAGGCCGCTGCATTAAGTGCTAGAAAGAGTGATGATGTACATGCATGTGTTTTGTCTATCATACAAGGAATATTCCCTTATGTAGGAGTGGCTCCAAGAGATGTTCTGCTATGGGAACTCTCATTTAAAAAAGGACCCCTATCAGCACGACATAATTTCACGTATGTTAATAATGAGCATCCCACCAACATGGCATCAAAGGGATCTCAACTCAAAAATACATGGCGACACATGAGTATCCTGTCAACATGGCAACAAAGGGATATCAATCAAAACATGACAATAAGTACATCCCACATCAAACATCAAACATGGATCTATACAACAGAATGCATCTCAAGCAAAGACATAAAGAAGTACATGATCACAATGCATATACCTCATATCAAGGAGTTATCTGAAGAAGAGGATGATAAATTGTTGGATCTGGCTGCACCATCAATCTCGTGGCATCAAATATCATGGAAATGACTGCTCACACAATGAATGCTGACATGTACACTCCACTATGAAAAGTGGCCGAAAAATGGAATGATCAAATAGAAAATTTGATTGCACCATCAGATTTGTGGCGTCAAATAGTGTAAAATTGACTATCAAATTTATGAATTCTGACAAAGTGAAAATCTAGGGCTACAGGAAGCTTTTATATTCCCCCTAGATTCTTCAAAGATTTCCTCCTCCAGGTCATCTAAAGATCTGCTACTTAGATCAAAATTTTGTTTACACCATGAGGTTCATGTTGCTGACAGGTGCATGATCGACATAAAGTTTTTCTAATTTGGACACTGGCAAAATTTCACCCTCCTGAAAATTGGGCTCAATCATGGTTCTACCTGCCTCTTTTCCAGGGTTATGGTTACACCTGCAAAATTAATTAAAAATATATGTCTCGGACTCTGTGCCGGGTTTGTACTCCCTTTCCCGCACTAATATGCAAGAGCGTTTAATATATTTATGTGGGTGGACTTTGCAAAGCCGTCCGTTGGCCTAGTGGCTAAGTTTGGCGCCCAGTTGGAAGTGGTTCCGGGTTCGAATCGCCACGGAACCACGTTTAACAAATCCACCACTTTGGTCAATGCAATAGTTTTTAATATGGTGCGGAACTGTTTTGTATTAAGTTTGATTTAAATTTGGGCGGAGTTAATGCGTTGTATAAATTTTAACAACAATTATATATTAATGTTTTGGGCACGTTTGTTGGTGTATTAATGTGTGGGTTGGGCTGCCTGTGGAGCGGGCCGGCCACGTGGCTGGGTGGTTCAATTCCAACTAGCCCATATATATATGGCACACGTTTTTTTAGTGGGTGGGGGCGTGGGATGGGTCCACCAGAGGTGGCCCGCCCACCCCAACATATTTGTTATATATATAATGTTTGGATCTGGTGGTCGGAGGGTTCGACGGGGTCATGGCTGCCAACCCATATGTAATTATTAAATTTGTTTTGGGTTCTGGTGGGGGAGGCAGGGGTCATGGCCCGCCACCTGCTTTTATAATATTTTATTTTTATTTTTATTTTTATATAACAATAGATTTTTTCTATTTTGTCTAATATAGGGGATATTAGACAAATTAAAGACCCAACAAATTCACCTACTTTCGGGAGCTAGGTTTCATGCCCTGGGGTCGTTCAAATTGTAGGACACTTAAACCTGGCCCATAGCCCAACTTTGACCAAAAATTTTACTAGATCTTTCTCCCTCATACGAGATCAGATTTGAGTGTCATTCACACCGTTGCAAATAGGGCGATGAGCACTTTGATCTGGTGCTGTTTTGGGAGCAATCTAAACAGTTTGAATTTTGCCCCTTTATGAGTCCTCAAGGACTTTTGCATGTGTCTGGAGGCACCTGGATCAATCATCCCCACTGAGGAGATTTTGGTCCTCCAAAAGCATGAAAATAATCTACCACTTCTTTGTACCTTGTGTGCACTTACAAATGTCTGATAAATCACCCTTCCTTCTCCTTCACCTTTGTCCTTTGGAGCCATAAGCAATGAGCCGACACCTGCAACCTCTGTAAACATGTAGTACATTGTTTCACAAATTACATGCTTTACTAACATGACCAACTAATGAACCAAGCATCCCACACTTGCCATGAGTTTATAACACATACTCGATGGTCAAGTTTACATCAAAATGGAAAGAATACCCCAGCTACGAAAACATGGCCAACATATCATTGTTGCTTCGACAAGTGATGGAAAACACATCATCACTGCGACACATTATTTACAAAAATAATGCCAAACACTATTGTTTCTTTAACAAGTGATGGAAACTTGACATCACTTTCACAGTTTATTATGCAACTCAAAATAAGACCAGACAACATTGTTGCTTAACAAGTGATGGAAAACACGTCATCACTTTTAAATTTTAAAATGCAACAAATGGTTTACAAAAGCACGACTATGAAAAGCTAACATATCTAGAAACCATTTTTCACTTATCGATGTGAACGGGTCATCCCCCTGTGGTGATTTTTCCTGTCGAATGACTGTTTCACCTGGTTCATGCACCAACGCTCTATCTTTAAGGCGCTACTCTGGATGGAGCCTCCAACATGTAGCTCTTTGATGGCCACCTTTGTCGCAATGACTGCAATAGGTATTCTTCCTTTAGATCTGTTTTACCTTCTTCTCTACCTGCTATTGAGAGGGTATTTCACGCCTCATCCTTTTGTGTGCTGCTATTATTTTCTAGCACTCAACAAATGTATGGTTATGTAAACCACAAAAAGTACATGTTTTTTGATGCCATGATTTATGTCCATTATTAACAACATGATTGTAATCGAAATGAAGATTCGCATTTTGAGATTTGTTATACCTTTCCTTGTCGTCTTTGGTGTAAGTATGGCAATGAGAGCTTACCTCAACTCTTTCCCTGCAATGGGAACTGCCATGGGATGATGGTGATGTGTTCCCATCATTCTATTCCCTCGACAATTTTGAGAATGTCTCAGAAAAATATGACACCTTGGAGCATTCTCCTTCGGTGTATCTCAACTTGGTAAGAAGCCTCATATTTTCCCCTGTAATTGGTATCTCCAAATTTACAATAGAAATAATACTATGTGAACATGAAACTAAAGGGAAATCAACAACTTTTACCTCCACTGTCGAGTTGGAAATAACTAATGAGGGCTTCTCATCATCTATTGGTGGTGGTTTGCTGGTTGTCTTGGCACATTCCCCAACTTCCTTCCCGACATACCCAAGTCCTTCTTGATGGGGTAATTCCTCTACTTTGACGGGGTTGACAATGCCCTGGCCATTAATTCCCAAGACTTTTCCTTCATACCCCATTTTCTTCAATAGTTTGGAACCAATTCCTGTGGTATGATCTTCAAAAATAGCGAAATCATCATCAGGAAACATACATGAAGACAAAGAACTACTTTTTACCTCACATGGGTCACGCTGCAGCTTTTCCAAGGCCTCCTCATTAGCTTGCAGCTGTCGTAGAAAACTTTGTTTCTCCTCTTTCTCTCCCTGTAGAAGCATCTTCAATTCAGCGTTATTTGCTTGAAGACTCTGGTTGTTGTGCTTCAGTTCTTCCAGGGCATCTTTGGTGGCTCACAACTGAAGCTGCAATCATTGCTTTTCCTCTGTCTCTTTTTTGTAAAGCTCCATACATTATTTCCACCTTTTGGGAAACTCTGAGCATGGTCTCATACATTGCTTTGTCATCCTGCATCGTTGTGTGTTCCATTGTTCATGCTCGCAATTCACATCCACGCAAAGACCGCTATGATACCAAACCTGATCAGAGTGGACTCAACTCCTGGATTTAACCAAGATATTTTTCTTTCGTGATGTGATTAGAATTGCCTTTAAAAGAGCATAAATGAACATATATGCATGTTGTAAAGAATAAGGAACATGACAAGAATCAACAACATAAGACACAAGACGTTGATAATGAATTTCGTCCAAGAGGGACTACATCTCTGGGCCCCGATGTCAAGATGGTGTAGGCCACTGCATTAGTGTTGGAAAGAGTGATGATGTACATGCATGTGTTTTGTCTGTCGTACAAGGAATATTCCCTCATGCAGGAGTGGCTCCAAGAGATGTTCCGCTGCAAGAACTCTCATTCAAAAAAGGACTCCTATCAGCATGACATAATTTCATGTATATTAATAATGAGCATCTTGCCAACATGGCATCAAAGGGATCTCAACTCAAACATACATGGCGACACATGAGTATCTTGTCAACATGGCGACAAAGGGATCTTAATCAAAACATGACAATAAGCACATCTCACATCAAGAACAAAACAAGATCCCACATCAAACATCAAACAGGGATCTATATAGCAAAATGCATCTCAAGCAAAGAGATAAAGAATTACTTGATCACACTACATATGCCTCACATCAAGGAGTTATTTGAAGAAGAGGATGATAAACTGTTGGATCTCGCTGCACCATCAATCTCGTGGCATCGAATATCATGGAAATCATTGCTCGCACATTGAATGCTGACACCTGCACTCCACTTTGAAAAGTGGCCGAAAAATGGAATGATCAAATGGAAAATCCGATTGCACCATTATATTCGTGGCGTTGAATAGTGTAAAATCGACTATCAAATTTATGAATTCTAACAACGTGAAAATCTGGGGCTACATGAATCTTTTAGATTCCCCCCTAGATTCTTCAAATATTCCCTCCTCTGGGTCATTTGAAGATCTTCTGCTCAGATCAAAATTCTATCTGCACCATTAGGTTTGTGTCACTAAGAGGTGCAGGATTGACATAAAGTTTGCCCAATTTGGACACTAGCAAAATTTTGCCCTCCTGGAAATTGGGCTCAATCATGGTTCCGGCTGCCTCTTTTCCAAGCTCATGGTTCTACCTACAAAATTAATTAAAAATATATGTCTTGGGCTCCGCGCTGAACCTGTCCTCCCCCACCTGCAATGTGTAAGAGTGTCTAATATATTTTTGTGGGCAGACTTTGCAAATCCGTCTGTTGGCCTAGTGACTAAGTTTGGCACCCAGTTGGAGGTGGTTCCAGGGTCGAAACCCTACAGAACCACGTTTAACACATCCACCATTTTGTATTAATTTTGATTTAAATTTGAGCGGAGTTAATGTGTTGTATAAATTTTAACAACGGTTATATATTAATGTTTTGGGCTCGTTTTTTAGTGTATTAACGTATGGGTTGGGCCGCCCGCAGAGCGAGCCATCCATGTGGCCGGGCAGGTTCGATTCCCGCCGACCCATATATATATGGCACATGTTTGTTTAGCGGGTGGGGGTGTGGGCTGAGTCCACTGGAGGTGGCCCACCTAACCTAACATATTTATTATATATATAATGTTTGGATCCGGTGATTGGAGGGTTTGGTGGGGTCATGGCCGCCAACCCATATTTAATTATTAAATTTGTTTTGGGTTCTGGTGGGGGTGGCAGGGGTCATGGCCCGCCACCATTTTTATAATATTTTTATTTTTATATAATAATATTTTTTTATTTTGTCTAATCTAGGGGATATTAGACAAATTAAAGACCCAACAAATTCGCCCACTTTTGGGAGCTAGGTTTCATGCCTCGGGGTCGGTCAAATTGTAGGACACTTAAACCTGGCCACAGCCCAACTTTGACCAAAAATTTGACTGGATCTTTCTCCCTCATACGAGCTCGGATTTGTGTGTCATTCGCACTGTTGGAAACAGGGGGATGAGAACTTTGATTAGGTGCTAATTTGAGAGCAATCTAACCACTTTGAATATTTTCCCTTTCTGAGTCCTCTGCAACTTATGCATGTGTCTTGAGCCACCTAGATCATTCATGCAATCCTATATATTCAGACTCATATCATGCAATTCATCAAATATTCAACTAAACAACGTAATAGACACCAAACATTCGAACACCAAATAAATGACATAATCAAATAATCAAGCACCAAATATATGACATAAGTGAACTCATACCTTAGTGTATTTCAAGGGAGGCTATCTTTTCTACACTGTCAATTCAAACATAAATAAGATCATGATATCTAGAATAATCACTAGCTAACATGTTTACATCATAACTCATACACAATTATTATTCACAGATATGCAAAATCAATCTAGATTATTACAACACCATATCACAAATATGTTGGCTCATACCTGAATGTCATAACCGTAACCATCTACATAGGCAAATCCAATTTAGCATGATACACATAACATCAAGGTATAAATGTTATAACCCTAATCATCAAGCTAACTATCATTCTCATCAACAACATATAACGTAATAATTAAGTTACTAGCATAAAACCACAACAAGTTATATATTAAGCTCATCGACAACATATAGCATAATCATCAACCTATCTAACATAACACAACAATAGAAATGCATACTACCACAAGTTACTATCATTCATGACTTTCCTACACATGGGCATAAGACTACATTAATCAACTAGCATATATCATGTATACAACCATAACATCAAAAGACATGTACATAAACCTAATGCATATAACATTCCTTAACTTACATACCTGCATGCCAAACATACAATACATGTATGATGATGTGCTCTTACCACAAGGCCCAATGTTGCAACCTCATTATGATGATCTACATCTCCTGCTCTATCTCAGCCAACACATTAGCATCATGACAACCAATAGCGCCATGATGACCTAAATTGCATACCATAACTTCACAAGGCATGTTTGACCTACTATGCATGCATAACTATAACCAAGGCTATACCTGCATAATAATTACATATAAGCATATAACACATGAGTGAAAAACCATATACCCATCATCCTAGCTAGAGTCCAATCCAGTCATCAATGCATGACCACATCAACAATGCAAACCATGGCCTCATGCATGAAAAAAAACCACCTCACGTGAATTTGATAACATGTGAACACTGACAGGAATAATGATGCATAAGTCTTCCATATACACATGCAGACATACTCCACGACAACACCTTCAACCTTCACATGGCGATATCACTACAACCATGATCAACACCATGCAAATGCAACAAGCACATGTACTACATGCATAAGGAACACATATGCAACCAACATGAAATCATTACCAACAAACAACCCAAGGAGAGTGCAACCACACTCTGACACCGCTTTGTAACACCCTCCTCCCACATCTACCCAAGCAACTAACCAACCATGGTAAACATGTGTCGAGAGGCCACTATGATATGATTCGACCTCCTAAGTCACATTAAGGAAGTGGAACCGATGGAAACACACCATACAAACATCCAACATCATCAACAAAACCCTCAGAGGACAAGTCAACCACTCAGACCTAAAGTCACTCTCACAGGCTTGCCTGCCAGCTACCGTGGATCAAAATTGTCAGTGATGTGCCAACGACCCCAAGGTTTAAGATAATTTTTCAGGCTCGGAGCACATGAAACTGCCCATAACTAATTCATATCTTCAAATCAGTAAAATAACAGCGAAATGAAAGTATTAAAGCAAATACTTGTTCAAGACTTTGACTGGATCTCTACTAGCCATGACAAGCATTTCATCAAACATATCATCGACATGTAACCTACATGTGTAAATAACAGATTTAAGTGTAGGGATCTCATACTTATCTGAGAGTCACTATGAACCATTTTTCCCTCATGCCATTTGCTACATTATCATCTATAAGGTCATAGGCTCATTATTCATTCACATACAAGTAAAAACATGTTGAGAGCCATACATACTCGTTGTCATAAAATGTGCATATAACTAGCATAATAGGAACATAAATACAATAAACATGACAACCATAAAATCCATAAATACATCATTACCTTTACACATGTAAATCAAGGAAAGTATTTCTCATTAATGAATGCAATGAACCAACCGGAGATGGGACTACCACATTCCACCTAACCGTAGAATGGCTGAGCCAAATCTCTCTTAAGCCATTCACCCTTGTGCCATATTCCAAGCATGAATGTGGGATCTCATAGCACACATCAATCAAAACTCATCTAGGGCTTCAATAGGCCATCCACCTCAACCATCAAACTATGATTCCACTTCATGGTCAAACATCACCAGAACCATCATCAGATTTGTATCCATCCAAGCCTTCGAAGGCTTCCAAAGTGTTTTTCCAACCAAGGCTTCTAGAACTAGTAACTCAACCCACAACTTATACATGGATTTCAGAGTGTTTTTCCAAAGGGCTTCCAGTACTAGTAACTCAACCCACCAAGGGCTTCCAGAGTGTTTGTCCTACAAAGGCTTCCAGGACTAGTAACTCAACCAAAGTTGTTACAGGGCTTGCAGAGAATTTGTTCAACCAGGGCTTCTAGGACTAATAACTCAACCCAAGCTAAGGAAACATGAGAACCAACCAAAAGAAAACAATGAAAGTAAACCCACAATCACCATGACTATCTACGAAATGACAAGGCTAGGAAATCCATTGTCGATCTAGGAAATCCTCCATGTCAATGGTAGATCACAACCAAGAAACCACATGCATGCCAAAACTAGTGAAGGAATCATACATGCAAATCGGTACATGCAAGCGAATCTGATGTAGCTGTTGATCTCAATGCCCTCTTGCGCTTTCCTTCTCTTCCTTTGTCATCTTGCTCCAAGAATTCAAATATGCCACACCCTCCAAGAGTGCTCCAAGAAAACTTTGTCTCCAAGAGCATGAGAGAGAGGGAGAGAATAATGAGAGAGATCTCCAACACTGAACTGACCAAGTCTTAGCCAAGAGTTTACCCACTCATCCTCATAAGACTTTTTATTAATGATACCTCTATTTTCTTCATTTTTCATTATTTTCCTTCATTTTCCTCCTCACATGCAACCTGTGACCTTTCATCTTCCTTTTCTCCTAATTTCAATTATTTTCATATATAATTGTGTCAAAATACCTTTTTGCCTCTGTAATGCCTTAGCCATTGCCTTTGCCAATTTTCTTACCCATAAAAAACCTAATGAACACCCACTAGGATGTCCTGCCCACCATTTAGCTTGGAATACATGTCTCATCATCTGTGGTATTTATATATGTTTACATGGAATTTTCTCCAAGGCTATTACAAAAGCAACAATAAAACCATTAACAAATTCAAAGAGGAAAAGTACTCATAAGTGACAAGTCATACTATAATTTCCAACAAGAAAGTGATCAATTCATGTAGCAAACCCAACTCCTTGGCTTTACCCACTACTCTAGATTATGATTATCCCTAATATTTGTAGACTTCACTATAATTATGACAAATGGAGACTTAGAAATAGGTTATCATTCATTTTCCTTCTAAAGCCTCTCACATATCAATCTTCCCAATGAACTAAGCCTCCCACAAACTCACCTCATGCACAACCATTTGAATGAACCTTTAGAAATGTAACTACCATTTCCAGAGTGTACTATATCCCCCTTATTTCATTTACACCCATATAAAAAAGACACCCTATATAGAGATCTTTCAATTAATTTTTTTTTAAGAAAAATATATATATATATAAAATTAATATTTTAAAATGCGACGATTTACTATGGATTTTTTTCTTCTTAAAGTGGTTTTAGCTATTAAAAATTATTTTTAAATAGTTTTTGGAGCCATTTGCTACACAACATTGAAGGGTTTTGGATTCGTTTGATTTAATTGTATCTTGTATTTAAGAAATTATATTGACTTAATAAGGCTAAGGAAAATATGTTTAAAAATCCTATAAAGATTGATTGGATTTTTTTCCAATGAACGATACTGTTTTTCTAATATAATAATAAAATATATTAATATATATATTTAGTTTATAATAAAATTTATAAATATAATAATAAATAAAAATAAATGAGATTTATTTCTTTTCTCTCAAATTGAATTTATTTTAAATATCGCTTATAACTTTTAAATAAATCACATCTATTAAAAATTCTTTTCTAAAGTTTATAAAATCCTGAATCTTAAAGTATTTTCTATGAGATAGAATATATGGTTGATAAATATTTTTTAAAATATATTTTTTAAATAATAATTTTTAAAATAATTTAAGTTGTGTAAGAATATTTTAAGGTAATTTAGGTAAATTGATTAGGTAAGTTATTGATAGATTTATTTTAACCTTAGATCTATCAAGTGCTGAGAGATCAAATCTCTAGAGGTGTAAATATTTTTTAAGTTTTGCATTCAAAAAAGAGGTTTGCACCTCGGAAGATTTGATCCCTCTTGACACTTGATAGATCTGGGGTTAAGATGGATCTAGGTTGGTTTCATGCGCAGTCATACAAAATTTTTTGAACATGTAAATATTTTGATCATTTTAAAAATTCCAAATATGCCAAATATGTCTAATATTAATGTGGTCAATTTAACTTTAAATTTTCTTAATCAAGATGAGAGAGACTCTTAGTAACTTGAATGATGAAAAATGATGAAATAAAAAATTTAAATGCAAAGTGACTAAGTAACAATTATGAATGATAGAAAATGTGAATAATAAGAATATAGTGAATTATAAACAATCTTCATTGCAATCAATTTGAAACTATTTTCTTCTAATATTCTTATTGTCACACTTATTAGTTATTTTCTATTACCAAGTTTGAACACAAAGTGATTAACAATGTTGAATGATGGAAAATGGGAATAATAAGAATGTAGCCAATTACAAATAGTTTACAGTTTTAAGAAGAAGACATTTTAGGTAAGTGAACATTTTATTTAGGATGAAAATTCAAGTATTGTATTTATGGTTGAATTAGTGTAACAAAGAAGTCAATTCACGTCATGAATAATGTTTATGTGTGCACACTGAGAGAGAGTTTGTATGCTTTGGGGGTGAGATAGAGATATTGATGAAGGGTGGAAAGAGGGAATAAGAGAGAGGCAAAGACGTGGAGGGAGGAAGAGATATAGATATGGAGAGAAAAGAGTTAGAGAGAGAGAGAAGGGGAAGAAAGAGAGAGGGAGTGGAAAAGGGAGGGAGGGAGAGATATAAATATGGAGAGAAAGTGTGTATGTTTGGGGGGTGAGATAGATAGACAAAGAAGGAGAGACAATGTGAGATAGAGATATAAATGGAGGGGGAAGGGATGTGCTTACACTGAAATCAATGCACACTATTAATATAATTACTTTGAAATTAATGTACATCATACAACTATTTGGATATAATTAGAAATCAACATCTACATTGAAATCAATGCATTTAGTGCAAAAAATCAAATAGGATTAGAAATCAACATCTACCCTAAAATCAATGCATCTAGGGCAAACAATCAAATAGGATTAGCAATCAACATCTACACTAAAGCAATGCATCTAGTCTAAGCAATCAAATAGGATTAGAAATCAATATCTACATTGAAACCAATGCATCAAGTGCAAGCAATCAAATAGGAGTAGAAATCAACATCTGCACTGAAATCAATGCATCTAGTGTAAGGTATTAAATATTATTATAAATCGACATCTACACTTAAGTCAATGCATCTCGTGCAAGCGATCATATAGAAATATAAATCAATATCTACACTAAAACTGATTCATCCAATGCAAGCAATCAAATAGGAGTAGAAATCAACATCTACAATGAAATCAAGTGAATCTAGTATAAGGAATTAAATAGAATTAGAATTCGACATCTACACTAAAATCAATTCATCTAGTGCAAGTGATCAAGTACGATTAGAAATCAGTATCTAAATTGAAACCAATGCGTCTAGTGCAAGCAATCAAATAGGAGTAGAAATTAGAATCTACACTAAAATCAATGCATCTAGTGTAAGGTATTAAATAGGATTAGAAATCGACATCTACACTAGAATCAGTGCATTTAGTTGAAGTGATCAAATAGGATTAGAAATCAGCAATTACACTAAAATCATACATATATTTTAATGAAAAACCAAAATAGTCATGACTTTCTAGATCTAAATTCTATGTCTGTATTTGTCTCTGTGTGTCTTTTTCTTCTTCCCTCTTTCTCCACCTTCCATTCCGTATCTATCTCCCTCACTCTCTCATTATCTCTCTCTCCCTCCCTCTCTCCCCCATCTCTTTCTCTCCACCTCTCCCTCTATTTCTCTATATTTATCTTCTTCCCTCTCCCCCCTGCCATCTATATCTATACCTCCCTCCATCTCTCCTTATTTGTCTCTCTATCTCAGCCCCCTAAACACATCTCTCTCTCTCTCTCTCTTCTTCCTTCTTCCCCCCTCCATCTATATCTCTATCTCCCTTCGTCTCTCCTTCTTTAACTCTCTATATCAGCCCACATACACTCTCTCTCCATATCTATCTATCTATCTCTCCCTCTTCCCCTCCCTCTCTATCTCTTCCCTTTATCTCTCTCTCTTTTTCCCTTTGTCTCTCTTTATCTATATCTCTATCTCAACCTCCAAACATACACTCTCTCTCTCTCTCTCTCTCTCTCTCTCTCTCCATATCTATCTCTCTTTCTCCCTCCCTCTCTTTTCCTCTCTTTTCTACCCTCTCTCCCCCCTCCATATATATCCCTATCACCCCTTGTCTCTCCTTCGCACCCCCAAAACATACACACTCTCTCCATATGTATCTATATCTCTCTCCCTCCTTCTTCCTCCCCCCTCTCTCTCTTCCCCTTCTCTCTCTCTCTCTCTCTCTCTCTCTCTCTCTCTCTCTCTCTCCCCCTCATCATCTCGCCATATCTCCCTTGTCACTCCCTCTCTCGCTCCACCTTTCTCTCTCTATTTATTTCTTCCCCTTCCAACTCCATTTCTCTCTCCCCATCTCTCTCTCCTATCTATATTCTTTCCTCTCTCTCCCTTTATCTCCCACCTCCCTCTATCTCTCCCCCCCATCACATGCATTCTCTATCTCCACTCTCCAACTCTGTCACTATCTCCCTCTCTCTCTCTTTCTCTCTCTCCTTCTCTCTCCCCCCTCCATATCTATGTCTCCCTGTCTCTCTCTTCCCCTTCTTTCCTTATCTCTATCCTCTCCTTTTCTCTCCCTTCTCTCATCTCCTCTCTCCCTCATTCCATCTTCATCTCCCCCTTATCACTCCCTCTCCCTCTCAATGTCTTTATTCTTCTCTCCCTCTCTTTCCCCCTTCCAACTCCATCTCTATCTCCCCCTATCTCTCTCCTCTTTCTCAAGTCCCCTCTCTCTTCCTTCCTCTCTCCCCTTTTCTCTCGCACCTCCCCCTGTCTCTCCCCCCCATCAAACTCTCTCTCTCTCTCTCTTCATCTTCTAGCTCTGTCACTATCTCCCTCTCTCTCCCCCTATCTTCCCCATTCATATCTATGTCTCCCTATCTCTCTCTTCCTCTTCTTTCCCTATCTCTATCCTACCCTTTTCTCTCTCTTCCCTCATCTCATCTCTCCATCATTCCATCTTCATCTCTCCCTTATCACTCCCTCTCCCTCTCCACCTTTATCTCTCAATGTCTTTGTTCTTCCTTCCCTCTCTTTCCCCCTCCAAATCCATCTCTCTCCCTCCCTCTCTCGTCCTCTCGTCCCCCTCTCTCTCTCTTCCTTCATCTCTTTGTGTCTCTCTAACCTCTATGTCTCTCTCCCCCGCTCTATTCCTCTTCCATCTCACTATCTCTCTTAAATATGATCCCCTTGTATTGTATTTAAGAAAGTATCTAAATGAAAAATATATATAATTGGTTGTAAAATATTAAAATTATATTTTGGATCAATCATGTCAAATAAAACACAATAATAAAAAGACTTAAAGAATCATGCACTATCTTTCCTCTATCATTGTTAATCACTTTGTTTTCTCTTTTTGCTTGGATCCTTGGTTAAAATGCATGTATCCTCCATTTAATCTCCATGGGAATATTTTTAGTGCTCATTAGTATGGAGGGTTTAGATACACCTCAAAATTAATTATAACCTTTTTGCTTTTAGATTTAATAAAAAAATGTTATAAAAATAAATTAAATTAAAGTATTTGTAAAATATTTTGATTTTGAAATAAGTTATGGTTTGTAAACATGTGGTATTGATAAGCCATGGTTAAAAGCTTAGATCCATAACATAATAATCAAAAGCATAGATGACCCATGGTATTGATAAACCATGGTGTTAGCCCATTGTATTATGATTTTATTCCCTCCTCTCCCTCTCTCCCTCCCTCTCTCTATCTTTCTCTTCTGGGTATTGACCCATGGTATTGTTAAAAAAACTATTTAGAAGTTAATAATATCCATGGTAAATATTGATGATTAATATTGTAAATATTAATTTTTTATCTGCTTATTAATTAAATTTAAAGATGGTTATATAATCATTATTTTAATTTATATGGTAAAATGGATGTTAATTTATTAGTATTTATATGTTTTATATTTTAATGTGATATGTATATTATACTTTCTTTTATCTAAAACTTTGTTAGTAATTTTATTAATAAAAAACAAAGTTACAATATAAAAAAAATGAATTTAAAAATTATCTCGCATCTCACATCTCACATCTAACACTCACCCATCCAACCTAAGGTGGGTTGTAGAGTGCCTCTTGTTTAAAAACAAAATTAAGTAGTGTAAGAAGATATTAAGGTAATTTAGGTAAAATTGACTAGGTTAAGTTATTGGTAGTTTTCAGCTTCAGGATTATTAGTGCCAATGATTTTTCACAAACTATTTATTAAGTGAGAAGCTCATTCTACAACCCAATATGAGAGAAATGTGATGTCTGTATTCAACTTGGAGTTGACACATGTCCCTTTTAAAATGAAAAAAAAATATTTAAGTAAAAAAAAAATGGCATATATAATTAAAAACAACAATGAATATATCTATTTTGTTTGTTTAATTAAAAGTATCATAAAACATCAACAATCTCACTCTCAGTGGCCATACTAGGGAGAAGTGGTAAAAATATTTCACTCGCTCTCAACCATAAATAAAATATTTTAGATCTAATATAATCAAAACAAAAATGAATATATGTATTTGGTTTGTTTAATTAAAAGTATAATAAAACAACAATAATCTCACTCTCAATGTTCATACTAAGGAGAAGTGGTAAAAATATTTCACTCACTCTCAACTATAAATAAAATATTTCAAATCTAATATAATAAAAAAACAAAAATGAATATATGCTTAGTTATTTAATTAAAAATATAATAAAATAACAATAATCTCACTTTCAATATCTATATTAAAAAGAAATGACAAAAATATTTCATTTTCACTCTCACAAATAAAATATTTCAATGTAAATATAAAATAACTTAATCTTTATATCAACTTTATTGTTAGTTAAGATTAATTACCAAGGTTGCGTGTTCTCATCGGAGCTCGAAGCAGAAGGATGGCTAGGGTTTTCGGTGCCGCCGTCACGCAGACCTGCGATGAGGCAGGGATGTCAAGGAACGCATGGAGATCGAACGCCGGATCATCCTGACTGAGGGCGCCGCTTTGGATCTGGCACTTCAGAGGCCGAGATCACAGTCTCTCAGCAACGAATCGACTCACAGGAGAGGAATGGCCTGCTCTCAGGTCATGGTCGATCTCTCATTATCGGATTAATGATTTTTTTCATATTAAACCAATTTCCCTTACTGCAACAAGTTACGGCCAGGGGGGACGGAGCACTATGAAGTATTCAAGTGAGATCGATCTGCCGGAGTTGCCAGAGAGCTGTACATCTGTCATTCTCCCCCTCACTACTCCGTGCGTCGTCTGCAGTCTCTCAGCTGCCTCGACACTGTTCACATCTGCAGCCGATAGCGACTCCCTTTGGCACACATTCACTACTCAACAGATCTACCAGATCCTACCCAAGGCCGTCACTCCCGACGCATTTGCTTCAAGGAATGAGCTATATTCTCGTCTCTGCAATTCTATTTCTGCATGCAAGGTTGGGGGGATGTGGGCTACAGATCCGATCCACCTTAAAATCGCAAGGCACAATCATGGCAGATCTGGGCTAGATCTACCAGATCTGAGCGCCATGCATTGCAGATCTTGGCTGGATCTAACCGTTTGGAACAAGATCCAGGACTATACAGCTCCAAGGCAACAGATTGGAAGGAATAAGCAGCGACTGAGAAGAGGGCACTCAGTATCTAACATGCAAAAGAATCAGTGCAGTTTTGGCTCAGATCCATCAAAAGACTCTGGCCCTAAGCTGACCCAGAAATCTTCTAAAGATTCCTATGCCCCCTTTCAGATTCAAATAGCACAGATCTCTGGAAAAACCGTCATGCAGTGGGTAAATCCAACAGATCTGGTACAGAATCTCAAAGCTAATCTGGAGCATCGGCTTGGGATCCCCTCATCCCTTCAGAGACTTATCTTTCAAGGTAAACAGCTCGAAGATTCTCTTCCTCTCTCTTATTACGGCATAAGAAGCAACAACTCTCTAGTGTTCTCCTTTCGTTTGAGAGGAGGAGCTGCAGGGCAATCCTCTTCTGCTCCTCCAAACTCCTACAAAGCTGCAGTCCGCCCTGAGATGCCAGCAACCCTGGAACCTCCCAAACCCAAACCTTTTTTGGTTGACAAATTGGAGGACGTTCCCTCTGTTGAGATCTCTCACCTTGATCTTGCAGATGACACCCAAAAATTTGCTGAAAGGGCCATCATATGTAGATTCAATGGGCTCTGGCCGCGCTCTCAGGAGCTTTATGACTGGATCAAGGAAAACTGGACTGACCGTTGCAAAGTTTATTTCTGTGCAAAGGGATATTTTATAGTGCTGTTTGATGACCTCGAGCACTGCTACAACGCCCTGGACGAAGGACCTTGGTTCATGGGCCCAGCTGGCCTCTTCCTAACTCCATGGTTTCCAGACTTTGACCCGGCTTCAGCAGTCATCACTAAAGCCCCGGTATGGATCAGACTCCCAAATCTCCCAGTTCATCTATGGCGCACTGAAGTATATAGGCAAATCGACAACGCCTTAGGTCGCTTTTATACAGGAGATCACCAGAGAGAGAGACAAGGGCTCTATACATATGCCAGATTTTGTGTGGAGCTTGATTTAAGCAAGGGACTGCCAGAATACATCAATCTCAAGATCAAGGACTCTGTATGGACCCAGTACATAGAGTACGAAAACACGGCCTTCCGATGCTGCCATTGTCACCTAACAGGGCACTTGCACAACTCCTGCCCATCGCTGTCAGCAAGAATGAAAAAAGGCCTCTTCGCTCATTCCAAGCCCAAGAGTTGGGCTCCCTGTCCACCGCCACCAGCTGGAAGCTCCCGCTCCCCATGTATGGAAAAGGAGGAAAGCAAATCAGAACCAGATCAGATGCCTCAGCCGATGGATTCGCCCCCGGACAATCTGGGGCGCACCTATGTCTCAGCTAGCTCCCAGAAACGTCCCCATGAGACTTCTTCCTCTGAATCAGAGAAGGAGCCCCCGGAGACAGAGAACTCCAGTCTTCAAGTTGTCCTAGCCCATTCTCCCCATGATGGCTGGACAAAAGTTAACAAAAAGAAAGGGAAAAAACATTGTGGTGCAGGTTCTGACCCGCTGGGGTAACAGCCTGTTAGTCAGTCTTGCTTTTGATTCTTCTATTGCAGCTTTGATATTGTTTCCTTCCTCTGAGACCGAGGTTGATGAGTCCATCATTTCCGGTCTGTCGGTCTCTTGCTCTTCCTATAGCTCTGTGTTGGTTTCTTTCCTCCGGGACCGAGGTTGATGCATCCATCATTTCCGGTCTGCCGGTTTTTGCTTTTCCTGATTATACTATATTTTCCTTAATAGATTTAGTTTTTACCGAGAAAAAAAAAAACTTTATTGTTAGTTAATATTTCAACTTATTATAAATCTTCATAATTTTTATTTTTTTGATACCTTTACCTTTAAGATTAAGATGAGATATTCTTTTTATTTTTTTATACCTTTACCTTTAAGATTAGGATGAGATATTTCTTCTAGATGGCATGAGATAAGTTATGCTCCATTTTCAAATGCAGCCTATCAAATAAAAATCACTAAAATTACGACAAATTTTTTTACAAAATTATCATCATAATTTAATTAAAAAATATTAATATAATATATATTAATTTTTATATTGAAATAATAAAATCAATATTTAATTAATTATTATAAACATATTATATTAAAAATTGTAATATCCATATAATTTTATTAATATTTGCTTCACTTAATTTAAATTTATAATTTCTATGAAAAAAACGACCTTAAATATATATTTTTAAAAAATTGAATTCGGATCAAAATTAGATTAATGTTATATAATCATATCAAATTAAAACATCCAAAGTTTAAGTTTTTTTTTTTAAATTATTGTTTAATTTTTATAAATTACATTGCAATTCTTTAAATTTTATGTAGATTTTTATAACGCGTTTATATAAAAATAATTAATATATATAAATTATTATTTAATTGAAAACGCTTCACTGCATTGCCAATTTTATAAGATAAATTTATAATTTCTTTATTTAGAATAAATTTTATAAATTTATTTATTTAATTATTTATATCTAATCTTATTAATTGTAAATAATGTTTTATAAGTTGATTTATAAAAATTTAAATACTTATAAATTGTAGAATTTGAGACTTCTGTGGATCTGTCATTAGTTTATAAGAGAAGAGCTTCGGCGTTAAATCACATAAAAAGACCTTTGTCGACGCGTTGTCAACCAAACTGTGTGGCATTCAGAACAAGTTGAAGAAACCAGATCTGGCCTAGCAGTTAAATAGACTGAGCCGAGACTCCAACGGCTATATAACAGCTATTTTTGACCCTACAACCCAGCCCAACTTATATTAATAAATTTAATATTATTATTATTTTTATAATATTAAAATTGATAATACAATATTCTATTTGTAGAAATTAGTAAAAATTGGGTACAATGGATAGAATCTTACGTAATTTATTTAATTAAATAACATTAGGTTATTAATAAATTAATATTAATGGTTATTATGAATTAATTATGGAGTTGTCTA
>APFE030389990.1:578-13916 GCA_000404065.3 Pinus taeda
CAATAACTTTTGTTTGAAAAATCTATTTGAAGTGATTCAAAAGGCATAATGAAGCATAGGTATCGTTGTTTGATTCTGAAATATCTCGAAACAAAAAAATGGACACACCTAGTAAGCAACCAGAAAGCTCTACTATGACGCATGAAGAAGAGGAAGAAATGCAACATGTTATATCAAAATTACAAGACCAAGTGCAACAAATTTTGCTCTCGCAAAGAGTAACAAAAAATGAACTGGAAGCTAATATGGATGGTATAGAATAAAAAAATGAAAGGCAACATGGAATATTTGAAGAATGGTTTAAAAGCAGACATGGAAGGTTTGAAGGAAAGTTTGACAAAGTTGTTACAAGAAATGCTTCCTAGTGGTGAGAAGGTACTAGATGAAAATCAAGATGAGAACAAAAAGCATATGAAATATGATTTTAGAGACTCAACATTGGGTTAAGGACCCATCACATTCCAAAGTTTGATGGTAAGGATCTAGTAACATGGATACTACAGATGGAGCAATTCTTTGATCTACATGATGTACCACACAAAAAAAAGGTATGTGTTGCATCTTTATATTTAGAACAAAATCAATTGTGTGGTATAGATGGATTTGTTCCTATAAATCAATTGTCACTTGGATAATTTTTGCGGAATAATTGGTATCACATTATGAGGATAGAAAGTGCAAAACCTTCTTTAGCCAATTGATAAATCTCAAACGAAAGGGTTCAATGACGGAGCACATTAAGGACTTCCAAAGATTGAATATCAAGGGAAATGATATTCCAGAGGAACATAGGATTGATGTATTCATAGGGAATTTAAAGGATAACATTGAAAATGAGGTTTGCCTTTGGGAACCTGATTCATTGGAGAAGGCATTCAAGGTGGCAAGAAAAGTTGAAAGCAAAATTATGACACCATGGAAGTTTGCCACTCACAACTATAAAGATGGAAGTGTTGTTGCTCCTAGCCTCCCACAACCTATAAGGTTGACAACACAAAAATTGGAGGAAATCAGAGAAAAAGGGATTTCTTATATTTGTGATAGAAAATACATTAAGGGTCATAAGTGTGTTAAGAAGAAATTATTTTACATAGATTGTGAAGAGGAGGAAGAAAAGGAACTAGAAACATAAAAAAAAGAGGATATACATGAGGAACCAACCCAAGAGAAAGAAGAAATGAATCTAACCATATCTTGTAATGCATTGGCAGGAATTACCACTCTTCAAGCTCTCAAGATAGAAGGATTTATCAAGAAGAAAAAGGTAATAGTGTTGATCGATTTTGGTAGTACCCATAATTTTATTCATTGTAAGATAGCCAAGGAATTAAATTTCTTTCTATATCCAGCACTAGAGTGTCAAGTGATGGTTGCAAATGGAGGAACTATAAATTGCTCAGGGAAGTGTCATAAAATGAATCTAATGATGGGGGAATATTTATTGAATAGTCCAATGCTTTCCATTCCAATGGGTGGTGCTGACGTTGTATTAGGACTCCAATTTTTACAATCTTTGGGGATGATAACTTTTAATTTTCAACAAATTTTCATGGGAAGGAAAGGAAATTTAATTGAGGGGCATCGTAGGGAAACTGGGGAAGATAATCGGCTCTAATAGCATGATAAAACTTTTGAAGAAAGAACATTGTGGCATAATTGCACAATTATGCTCACTAGATGTTCAAACATTGAAATCATTTGTTTCTCGAGATCTCCAAAGAATATTGGACAATCATTCCAAAGTATTTATGACTACCAAAGGCCTCCCACCTATTTGTGATCATGCTCATGCTATTCACTCGATTCTAGGAATCGTTCCTCCAAACTTCAGACCTTACAAATATCCCAATGCACAAAAGAGTGAAATTGAACGCATGGTTGCATAAATGCTAGAGGCACGTGTAATCCAACCTAGCCAAAGTTCTTTCTCTACTCAAAAAGCTCACTATTAAAGATAAATTTCCCATTCCTGTCATTGATGAATTGTTGGATGAATTACATGGAGCAATTTACTTCATCGAGTTGGATCTTCATTCAGGATATCATCAAATTAAAATGAAGACTGGAGATATTCTAAAAACAACATTCAAAACTCATGATGGTCATTATGAATTTTTGGTCATGCCTTTTAGCCTTTCTAATGCAGCTTCCACATTTCAAGGTTTGATGAATTCCATTCTTAAACCCTTCCTTAGAAAATTTGTGTTAGTATTTTTTGATTATATACTAATTTACAACAAGTTTTGGAAGGATCATGTTCAACATGTTCACAGGGTGCTCAAACTATTAGAGGAGAAATAATTGTATACAAAAACCTCCAAATGTTTCTCTGGGGTATAGGAGGTGGAATATTTGGTTCATATTGCATCTCATGAGGGTGTTAAGGTAGATCCTAAAAAAATTAAAGCCATCAAGGAATGGAAAAATTCAACAACCCTAAAACATATTCGAGGATTTCTTAGGTTGACAAGGTATTATTTCAAGTTTGTTAAGAATTATGGAAAATAGAAGCCCCTCTAACAAAATTATTGAATAAATATGCATTTTTTTGGACTCCATAAGCAACTAAGTCCTTTGAACATCTTAAAGAGGTAATGTGCCAAGCTCTAGTTTTAGCTACTTCGGACTTCACAAAAACCTTTATGGTGGAATGTGATGCCTCGGGAAATGGAATTGGTGTTGTTTAAATGCAAGAAGGAAGACCCATTGCTTTTTAAAGTCATCCAATCAAGGTAAAGTATTTACACAAACCTATTTATGAGAAGGAGATGTTTGCAATACTACATGCCCTGAGGTAATGACACCCTTACCTAATGGGGAGACACTTCAAGGTAAAAATGGATCATGATAGTCTTAAATACTTTTTAGAACAAATATTATCTCTAGAATAGTAGCAAAAATGGTTCACTAAGGTGTTGGATTATCACTTTGAAATCATCTACAAAAAAGGGAAGCAAAATGTTGTTGCAGATGCACTGTCAAGAAAGGATGAGGATGTGGAAGCATTGCTCTATGCCATTTAGATTATCCAACCTGACTGGATAACTAAAGCAAGAGAGGAATGGAAGAATAACGAATAGGTGTGGACACTCATTCAAAATTTGCAACAAGATCCCAATACATCGTATACATGTATCTGGAAAAATGACTCATTATGGTACAAAGAACACTTATATCTATGTAAGAATTCCCAACTCAAACAAAATATTCTTTTGGAATTGCACACCTATCCTTTAAGAGGAAACTCAGGATTTTTAAAAACATACCACAGGGTTAAGAAGGAATTTTTTTGGGATGGTCTTAAATCTGATATTCAAAAGTTTGTGGAAAAATGTTTGGCTTGCCAACAAAATAAAGTTGAAACAATTAAGACCCCCGATTTATTACAACCTTTAGCGATTCCAAGTAAGCGTTGGGAGGAGGTCTCAATGGATTTTATCACATGTTTACCCAAGTCTGAAGGAAAGAGTGTCATCATGGTGGTAGTTCATAGACTTACCAAGTATGCACACTTTTGTGCATTATCCCATTCTTTTAAATCTAGTACATTTGCTACTACATTTATCGAAACAATGCAAAAGCTACATGGAAACCCAAAGATTATTGTGAGTGATAGAGATCCTATTTTCACTGGAAATTTTTGGACGAAATTATTTTCTTTTCTTGGTACTCAATTCGCTCAAATCTCATCTTATCATCCTCAATCTGACGAGAAAACTGAGATAGTGAACAAATGTTTGGAAGGATATCTTCGTTGCTTTGTATCTGATAAACAAACACAATGCGTCAATTGATTACCTCTAGCCGAATGGTGGTATAACACTTCCTTCCATACTGCAGTGAAATGACCCCATTTATGGCACTTTATGGATATCATCCACCATCCATCACATCATCTTAAAGAGAAAATTCTAAGGCTCAAGTAGTGGAAGATCACATCGAGCATCAACAATAAGTTCTTCAACTATTAAAGGATAGCGTCATGTTGGCACATTAATCAAATGAAACAATAGGTAGATCAACATCGCAGTGAAAGAAGTTTTGATGTGGGTGACTAGGTATTTTTATGGCTACAACCATACAAACAAATGTTCCTCAAGCAAACTAAGAAGGATAATAAATTTTCACCCAAGTACTATGGTCCTTACAAGGTGTTGCAAAAGATTGGTACTATGGCATACAAATTGGAGCTTCCTACATCTTCCCAAGTACACCCATTTTTCCATGTTTCATGCTTAAAGAAGGTTATTGGTGACAAGCTCCTAGTTCAAACAATATTGTTAGAACTTGATGAGGAAGGAAAAAACATATTGGAGCTAGAAGCAGTCACAGAAACAAGAACCCGACAACTACATAATCGATCAATTTTAGAGTATCTCATTAAGTGGAAGAACTTACCCACTGAAGATTCCACATGGGAGGATAAGAATTTTATACAAAAGCATCCTGAACTACTCAAGCATTGAGGACAACAATTTTTTGAAGGAAAGGGGCATGTTAGGTCCCTATAATACTAGTGTAGCCCCCTTATTGTTATTGTTAGTGTAGCCCCCTTATTGTTATTATTGTGCCCATGTAGCCCCCATATTGTTATTGTTGTGCCCCATAGAAGCCCACTGTTGTTATTGTTGTGCCCTTACGTTATTATTATTATGTAGCCTTTGATTATATTATGACCCCTTAGACTCCTATATATATAAAGGAGGTATTGCCATTTGTATCATCCAAGAATTGTTCATTTATTTGGTGTAAAGGAGGTTTCCCCATCGAAGAGGCTATTTCTCAAGTTGTTGATCTATCTTTTCTTCTATTTTGTGAGATGGTTGCATAACACAGGATGCACCATTTCCAAATATTGGCATGTACATAATGTCAGTTTTAGAGAATGCAAAACTTTAGAAGCAAATTCAACAATTGCTTAACAAAGGGGCCATTAGACCTAGTACATCTCCTTGTGGGTCTCCTATTGTTTTGGTTTTGAAGAAAGATGGTACATGGCGCATATGTGTGGATTTTCGAGCTTTGAACAATATTATGGTAAAGAATCACTATCCTCTTCCTCGCATTGATGATTTACTAGATCAATTGAAGGAAGTTGTTTATTTTACTAAGGTAGATTTGAGAAGCGGTTATCATCAGATAAGGATTGTTGAAGATGATATTTGGAAAACTACTTTCAGGACAAAATAAGGTATGTTTGAATGGTTAGTTATATCGTTTGGGCTTCACAATGCACCTGCGAACTTCATGAGAGTTGTGAATGATGAATTGTGACCATTCCTTGATGATTTTGTCATAATATACTTAGATGATATTCTGATTTTTAGTAAGACTCATGAAAAGCATGTTAAGCATGTAAAGCAAGTTCTAGATGTCTTGGAAAAAGGTAAATTTGTATTTGAAGATGTCTAAATGTGAATTTGGGAAAACCTCTTTGGCTTATTTGGGTCATATTGTAGGAGGGGGTGAATTGAATATTGATCCCTCCAAAGTAAATATTATTGTGAATTGGCCTAAACCCAACAATGCAACATAAGTTAGGAGTTTTTTGGGAGCAACACAACGTTGGAGAAAATTTATTGCTAAATTCTCATTCATTGCAACACCATTACATGCTTTGAAAAGTGTGAATCAAATCTTTTAGTGGGGAGGCAAGAAACATAAATCCTTCGGCACTCTGAAAGAGAAAATCAATACAACACTAGTTCTAACACTTCCAGTTTTTAAGCAGCCATTTGAAATTCAAACCAATGCAAGCGAATATGAAATGTGAGCAATTTTGATGCAACATCGTTGTTAGGGTCCAACCCTAACCCCTTTATTTATGTAATAAGCCAAAGGGGCCTATTCAGAGTCATAGTTAGTTAGTTGAGTCAATCAAGTCTGTAAGCGGTTATCCACACTAATAATAATTGTAAGTGGTTTACCCACATTATAGAAAAGGGACCACAATTAGTTATAAATAGGCCATAGTTAATAAATAAAGTGGTTAACTTGTATTATGCAAGGGACCACTAGTAGTTACGGTTTTGGATGTCATAAAGCTATAAATAGTCATGATAGTAAAGTCAAGAATCATCGAGTCTTATTGCAAGTGAGATCTTCTCTGTTGGAGGTTGACCCCTCAAAGAGGCAAGTGAGCATTGTATTATATTTATGAATAATAAAATATCTTTGCAACTTGTCCCTATTCATGTGATATTTCTGTGTGTTCAGGCTGTATTGTTTCGTATTTTTGACATTCTAGTTTTCTCAAAGGTCAAGTGCATAACAATGGTAAGCCAATATGTTATTATTCTGAAATATTTTTCTAATGGAGTAATTAACTATCCAACTTATGATAAAGAGTTGTATGCTTTGGTACAAAACATGAAGAAATGGAAGCACGATTTGATGAGTAAAGAAACAATTATTCATGTTGACCATCAACCTTTGCATTATTTACAATCACAAACCAAGCTACAACAAGATAGACATTTCAGATGGATGGGATTCCTACAACAATTTCATTTGGTAATCAGATTATATATTATATATATATATATATATATTAAAATATATATAAAACAAAGTTGCATATATGTTATCAAGGCCTATTATTAATGCATCTATTATTCTTAAGCATAACTCAATCATGCATGAAACTTATATTGAACAATATGCTCAAGATGATGATTTTAAACATGTTTATGCAACTTTAAGTCAAGGCAATCATGTTCATAACAAGTTGTTATATCATCTTAACAAGTTATGTGTTCCACGGGGTGAAAGAGTCAATTTCATAAGGGAAGCCCACACTTTTCTTATTACTAGTCACTTTGGTGTATGCAAAACATTTGCTCAATTAGAATGGTATTGTTATTGGCCTCGCATGAATGAAATTACATCAAGATATGTAAAAGGATGTTCTATGTGTGCTACTACCAATCCAAGCAATAGGAAATTGGGTTTGTACACTCCATTCCTATCCCTTCTCATTCTTGGGAAAGTATTTCTATGGATTTTGTTGGGGAACTACCAATTTCTAGGAAAGGTCATGATTATTATACATAGTAGTGGACCATTTTAGCAAAATGTGTGTGTTGATGCCATGTAAGAAACATGTTATAGATGAACAAACCACAAAGATGTTCTTCCAAAATGTATGGGTTCATTTTGGGTTACCTGCTTCGATTATTTTTTATTGAGATCCTCGATTTATGAAGAAGTTTTGATCAAGTTTATGGGAACTCATGGACACAAAGTTGAAGAAGAGCACAACATTTCATCCACAAACTGACGGTCAAACATAAGTAGTGAACAAAACAATAGTGCATCTCCTTCGAGGATATTGTGATAAGCATCCTAAACTTTGGGGTGAGCATTTGCATTACATCCAACATGCCTACAATCGAGCCAAGCATTCATCTACACAAGTATCTCCATTTGAAGCTTGTTTGGGCTATTTTCCAAAGTCTCCTTTGGATTTCATCTTTGGTAAATATATTGTAGTAGATGGACATAGTGATGTGGACAAAGCGAAACATTTCATTGAAAAAATTCAGCTAGTGCATCAAAGGGTACAAGAACAACTGGAGAAAAGCCAAGCCAAGTACAAAGAAGGACATGATAAACATTAGGTTGATCATGATTTCCAAGTGGGAGATCAAGTTTGGTTGTACATCAGAAAGGAAAGACTACAAGGTGAAGGTAAAATGCTCAAGCCAATCAGATATGGTTCTTTCAAAATCTTGGAGAAGATTGGTAACAACGCTTTCCGATTAGACTTGGCACCTTACATGCAAGTTTATTATGTTGTGAATGTGGAAAAATTGAGATTGTATGAGCCTCCTATGGTTGATGATCAAGAAGAGAATGTTCAGATTCCATATATAGAAGATTTTACTCCTGAATATTTAAATGAGTTGCAAGAAGAATCGATTCTTGACACAAGAATAAGGACTTCATGCAAAGTTAATGTGGAGTATCTTCAAGTGGGGCTCAAAAGAACCAATCTAAGCAAAGAAATGTGGATAGAGACCGGGAAAATGAAGGAGTTGTACCCTCACTTACTTTCTAAGTAAAAAGAGACTTTTGGTGGTCCAAAAGCTTCCAATGGGGAGGAATGATCCAGGGGATAAAAAATATGCTAAAAAATTAAAATGTTCAAAATCATTAGGGAAATTTTGAGGTCTAAATTGGGCCTCCTAAGAAAAATGTACAACCAAAATAAACTTTATAAGAACCAATAGGATTCAAGATGATGATCTCAACCATGGGGGATGATTCACCATTTTTGGAGTAAACAAGTAAAAATATTAAAAAATAATGAAATAATAAAACTACTTTTTCAACTCATATTTTCAACTTATCTCCCTAAGGTTTTACTCAAATTTCGAGTAGGAGTACTCATTAGATTAAAAATTTAATCCCTCATCCAAGGAGTACCCATGTTGCATACTTTTGATGGACCTTGCTACACGAAAAATGAGAAATACATGAAAAAACGTGATTGCAATCACGTTTTTCATGTATTTCTCATTCTTCGTGTAGTAGGGACCATCGAAAGTATGCAAAATGGGTACTCATTGGAAGAGGAATCAAATTCTTCATCCAACAAGTGTTTCCATTTAAATTTGAGCAAACCCATAGGGAGATAAGTTGAAAATACGAGTTGAAAAATAGTTTTTTTCCCTCTAAAATTTGATGATGTAATGTAATCTTATTTTACTATTTTCACTATTATTTTATAATTTCCTTAATACGCCTATATTAGACCTTAAAAGTCCCCTAATGCTCCTAAAATCGATGCAAAATCATAGATCTCATCGTTCTGACTCCAACGATGCTTGAATAACCTCAATCTGACAACATATGAGGAAGTTATCGCGTTCTCAAGTTTTTTGTAAACAACTGAAAAGCCAACTTGCAAGGTTGACTAAGTAGTGTACAGATGCCATATAGTAGTATGTATGATGAAATCATGTTGACGTCATCTACTGACTAGGAAGTACAGGATCCATTCAAAATTTGACACATGGAATAGTTGTACGGGGACACTTGGCGCATCATTATTGGTTGAAGGCTTTGAGGGATGGGCCAATCATGGAGTAACACATGGCCCAATCCCAGGGCATCATGTGGCACTTCGGATGAGGCCAATTTTTTATTTTATGTTGATTGACCGACCCTGCCAGATTCAACTGCGCGACTTCGAACATACCAACGGACCTCCTAACCACTAGGCTAAGGGTGGTTCTTGTTATATAAGGGTGGAACATTTATATCTAAAGAGGAGCGTTTCCGCAGTTAGGGGAGGGGGTCAGGACGGTAGGGGCACCTAACCAGCCCAACCTCAGGTTTCATTACCATTATACAACCAGCAATGGGATACATAGCGGGGTGGGGCGCATGGCACCCTACCCGCGCGCTAGGCCTAAGTCTTATCATTAAGATACGAATAGGAGCGGGGCTAGGGAGGACCGTGGCCTATTTCCTGTGCCCCTTGATTGCATGTATTACCACATGACCAACAGGGGGAGTAGAGAAACTGGAAGAGGGACTACGACCCATAACAAAAAAAAATAAAAAATTAACACACAATGTCAAACTCGTTAAATACAACAATTCGAACGTGAGACCTTTGGGTTTTGAATCATCCACCTTACTAATACACCAAAAAACCATATTGTTGCCATTTTTGCAAAGAGAATGAGTTTTGTTAAGTTGTTTGTAGGCACATTGAAGAAGAGGCCTATCTTGGCCATTTTCCAGCCTTTTTTAGCCCAATAAGAGCCTACACAGGGGTTTTTGGGCATTCTAGACACAATGGCAATGTTATTTTTGCAAGTTTAGACTTGCATGTTGATGTATTTGAACATCTGAGCATATAATAAAAAATGCCACCATAGGAAGTTGAACCCGGAGACGTAGCTCAGGAGGAGTTAAATCCGTCATCAATTTGTTGTGTTTTGATGTTGCGTGTTGTCCATTTTCACTATTAAAAATATGCAAAATTTACATTAGTTTGTGTGCTTTTGCAATCATGATCCATTGCCTAGAAGATGTTAACTAGCTTGCAAAACAATTCATGAAATATTCATTTTTTATTTCAGATCACCAGAGGCTCTATAGATTGATGATTGGTAGCCTATTATATCTAACAACTTTGAGACCAAATATGATGCAAGTAGTTGGACAGGTGGCAAGATTCCAAGCAACACCAAAAGAATCCCACGTTGTTGTAGTGAAAAGGATCTTTATATATCTCATAGGAACAACATATTTTGGATTATGGTATCCAAAAGGGAATATATTGGCTATGAAAACCTATACAAATGTAGATTGGGCATCAATGTTGATGATTGTAAAAGCACCAATGGTGTAGCCTTCTACTTGGGTGATTGTCTCGTATCATGGTTGAGAAAGAAGCAATATTTAGTATCTTTGTCCATGTCAAAAGCGGAATATATAGCAATAATAACTTGGTGTGCTGAGATTCTCTAGATGAAGCAAACACTACAGGATCTCTAAGTGAAGTATGATGATCCCATTCCAATATTTTGTGACAATACGAGTGCCATAAGTCTCTACAAGAATCCTATAATGTGTTAAAAAACAAAACACATTCCTATCAAATACCACTTTCTTTAGGAACAGATTGCAGAGAAGAATATCAAGGTGGAATACATTGGGATAAAGGAATGAATAACTAACATCTTCACCAAGCCTCTACCATGAGAGATATTTGAGTATCTTCAGTAGAAGATGAGGGTGCTTTCGAGTTCACATTAATATGCATTCCATCAAGCCAAGAAGACAGGTGGAGAAGGGCATGTTGCAGGAAGATAAAGGAAGATCTTTTATTAGGGGGAGTCACCCTTTGCCATTGGTGTCAAAGGGGAGAGAACTCAGGAGAGAAAGATCAAAAGCATGAAGCTAGGGGGAGCAATAGTTGTAGGGGGGGTAGGTGTGTTGCCATCAATGCCAAAGGGGTAGATTGTTAGAATTTGGTTGTCATTTGATGTCAACCCAAGCAATAGCTAGAAGAAGCCCCACATTTTATGAGGAAAATGATTAGGAAGATCAATTTTTTTCTCTCATGGCCATCATCATTTGATTGTGCTCATTGTGTTGATTCCAACAGTAAGTTGCACACCACATAACTCCTCACGATTGAGGAGATATGCCTTGTAGAATTAAGAGCCCCATGATGGGGCCAAGGTGCCCCAAAATGAGATGTTAATGGTAGATTGATGATTGGTCAAATTTGGGCTTGAGATTGATTATAGTTGGCATTAATATTCAAAAGAATCTTAGATAATTGATTAGTTTTGAGTTGTCCAAGTCAACTCCCTAAAAAGATTTCTTGGAGTTTCTGATTGGCCCATTTAAAAATTAAATTTATTGGTTTTTTTTTGGCGGCCAACTTAGGGCTTATGGGCATGTCAGCCCCTCCTTTGGAGCATATTCTTCTCCTATAAATAGAGATCTTGGCTCTCTCCAAAGGGCATCAAATTCACTTGCTATCATCAAATAATTTCACTCTCTTTTGAGGTTAGGGAAAAATGTTACATTAGGAGGATGCCAAATTTGTTCAAGGGCTATATTGGGCTTAATAGTTTTTCTTTTGGTTGATGGTTTTTTGTTGAGACAAGGACCCTTTCTTAGGCTGGACAAAAGCCTTTTTGGGGCTTGATCAAAGGGATCATCCATGCAAAATTTCTGAGTATTATGGAATGGTTTTAAGTGCTACATTAGATATTGTCTTTGGTATCTTCAACTGCCTTAGATATCAAATTACCCACACCGCGCCTTAATGTCATATTTTTTAGACAAGGGTTCAAGATTTGAGGCAAATGTTCACACTAAATTGAGGCCAATCCAAGGCAGTCTAAGCCCTCTTTGTAGCATGCTTCTCGACCCTCCAAGACAAATCTTCTAAGGTTATCTCTGCATTGTTTTAGGCCCCTCTAAGGCTAGAGCAAGACCTATTTTAGAGCTCTTTGAGTCATGATCAGAAGTTGTTTGAAGGTCATTCATGCCAAGTTTCAAAGAATTTCTCCATGAAGTTGCTTCTAAGGTTAACTTAAATTGGTTCAAGGCTAATTTGAGGTAAGTCATGAAGCTTACATTCATCATTTTCAAAGTCTGATCAGAGGTTACTTAAAGGGCACATTTAAGGTATGTCCCAACTTCCCCTTTTTGAGGTATATTTCATTGATTGGTTGAAGACAACTCAAAAAATATTTGTGTCCATTCTTGGCCTGACATGTGGACATTCTCTGCTTATCCTTGAGGCTATTTCAATAGTTGTCTTTTGGTCTTCCTAAGACCATTTCTTGATTGCGGATTTGAGCTATTTGAGGTTGATTCAAGAGCATACATGTAGCATAAGTTCAGTTGTTTGAGAGGTTGATCAAGGTCCTATTTAGGGCTGAATTTTAAAGTGGTTTCAAGGTTCGAGTCAACTTCATCTGCAATCTAAATATTGACGGAATTTTAGGGCAGCTAGGAAGGTTTGGTCAAGGTCTATTATAAAGAATTCCAAGGGAGATTGAAGGGTTGACAAAGGGCGCCTCCAAGGAAAGAACACTTGACAAGTCGCAAAAAAATAGTGATAGAAAAGATACACCTGTGGTTAATAAACTTAATTGAGGAATGAGATAAGCTTTGTAAATTATTAGGTTTGTGTTTGAGTTGAATGTTGAGGAAAGAGTTGGGTAAAAGTTTAGTAGGCAAACCTTCAACAAACTACAATTAGTAGTTTTTAAATTTGATTGGCATACTTACAACAATATTCAAGCAAGGTTGTTGTTAGGAATCAACTCACATAAAGATAGAAAAGATAGATCAATGCCTTAGAATTCAGCCTCTTTGAGGGGGAAACCTCCTTTACATTACACAAATGAAAAATTCTTGGATGATACAAATGACTAAACCTCCCTTCTATATATAGGAGTCTAAGGGGTCACAATATAATCAAGCCGACATAACAGTAATAACATAAGGGCACAAAAACAACAATAGTGGGTTTCTATGGGGCATACTAATAACAATATGGGGACAATAGGGGCACAATAATAACAATAAGGGATACAATGAAAATAGTAATGTGGGAATCACTAGTATTATAGGGGCCTAACATGCCCCTCTCCTTCTAAAAAGCATTGTCCTCAATGCTTGAGTAGTTCTGGATGCTTCTGTATAAAATTATCATCCTCCCACGTGGAATCTTCAACGGATAAGTTCTTCGACTTAATGAGATACTCTGAAATTGATCGATTTCATAGCTGTCGAGTTCTTGTTTCTGTGACTGCTTCCGGTTCCAATATAATTTTTCCTTCCTCATCAAGTTCT
>APFE030389998.1:0-32429 GCA_000404065.3 Pinus taeda
TAATTGAGATTCACATAAATGGGTTCACAGTGAATATCAATAATTAATTTTAAAGGTGATTAAATAAGATTTATTTATTTATTTATTATTATTATTATTATTATTATTTCTACTTTTAAGGTGGTAGCTAAGCTAAATATTAAATTGGTGTATGTGATTTATTGTTTGTAGGATAGAAGACCCACCTCCATACAATGATTTGACTATTAAAGTTTAATAAGTTGTACACACTCTACCTCCCTCTGAGTTTAAACTTATAATCTAGATGGATTTAGACCTATAACCTCTTATAAGGAAGCACATATTTTTTATTTAAGATCTTATGAAAATTTTTAATCAAAATTTTTAAAACATTATATTTATCATTTTTTGTTAGACACCTAATCCTTAAGGGTTGGGTGAAATACGTAAATAGCGTAAATAGAGTAATTTGAACCTTGGAATTAGAATCCCAAAGGTCACCACTCTGATGTATATAATAAACCCTTGTTTGTGGGACATAAGACCCGCCTCCACATAATGATTTGACTATTAAAGTTTAATAAGTTGTACATACTCTACCTCCCTCTGGATTTAAACCTATAATCTAGATAGATTTATACTTGTAACCTCTTATAAGGAAGCACATATTTTTTATTTAAGATCCCGTGAGAATTTTCAATCAAATTTTTTTAAGATTCATTTTTGTTAGATGCCTAATCCTCAAAGATTATGTGAAATATGTAAATAAATTAAATAGAGTAATTTGAACAAACCTTGAAATTGGAATCCCAAATATCACCACTTTGATGTATATTACGATGTTCAAATTAACTGAAATTCAAATTGAGGAGTCTAATTTGTGATTCCTTGGCTTGATATGGTATCAGAGACAAGTTTAGACATCATTGTTGCTCAATGTAACTCCTTTGCCTCAAGATTAGAGTTGTATCTCTATTTTCTCTATCATTTTCGCTTATCATAGCTATTTATTTCCTCTTCCTGGAGACCCTTGCGGCTATCCATTTCATGTTTTATGTTAAATATTCATGGAACCTAGCAGCAGTTGTAGACGAACTGTCCTGACTTGGTCTGTGCACTCGTTTGCACTGGCCTGCACTCCTGACATGGTATCTGATCTATGTTATCATAGTTGTATTTGCATTGCAGATGGGTCTTGACCACTACACCGTCTCCATTCTCATTGCACTTTGAGAGTACGATGTGTTGTTAAGGAACTCCATAGAGAAATTGTTTCCCTTTACCATAACCAATACCAATCTTCATGGAGTCTAGCTTGCAAAGATAATACCTTATCGCTATGCTTGCACCAAAAAATGGTGGATTACTTCTATATTTAGTCAGGTTGGCATTCATGGCTATTTTTTTAGCATGTTGTTGGATGTATTTAAAGCATTCAGCAAGGGGATTATTTACATCATGTCTAGGAGAACTAAAAAAAGTAGTACGTTTTTGTAAAATTTTACTGGGAAAATTAGCAGAGATGGATAAACAATGGCACAAAATGCGAGAGTCGTTGGGTTTGGTTTTTGGCAGTTGAATCTAATATTTAAGAGGAATTTGGCATGCCCACGATATCTAAGAGGCATTTGGAATCCAAATCATATTGGCTCTCTTCATACTTGCAAACAAACTCGCCATCTATTGACATGGTGAATTATGCAAATTTTACATTTTCATAATTGATTTTATCACACACTTAGTGCATTGTTTCCTAAAAAATCCCATTTAAGGTCGATTGTGTATCTAAATATGTGTATTAATTTTGTATTATGATGTCAATTTATCGAGCGAGTCCTCTATTCATGTAATTATTGTAAGGGACGATTTCTCAAGGTAGTACAATTTTGTATTAACAATCAAGTTTGGCATGGGTATTTGCTAATCTTTACTCATATTGTTTTGTTAAAGGTGAATTTAGAAATATTGTTACTCACTACCTTGCAACAAGTCCAAGGGTTGGAACATCATCCTTGACCATAACATTTCTAAACCTTTTAATGATTTGTTGGTGGTTGGTGGATCTATTTTCCTAGTGTCATTTAATTGTGTCAAATATCAAGACAAAGTTATAATTGAAGATGCATTCCCTCATCTCCATTGTTGAATTAGTACTCAATGGTAAGCAGAACTATCATGAATGGTCTAGAAATATCAAGCACACCCTTATCTTTAATGACTTATGGAAAGGTGTTTTTGAATGAGAAGGTGACAATGCGCCCATCAAGCCCACATCAAATAAAGAGCTAGTCATTTGAGAGAATAAGAACGACAAATATTATGCATTGATTGCTACTTTTATGAAAAATAAAGTTGTCATATTATTCCAATTACAAATTCTTATGATGCATTAAATAAGTTGAAATATTTATTTGACTGACACACAAAATTGGAAGTAGTCAAGTTGATGATCAATGTCTTCAACCTAGAGTTGAAGGATGATGACCCCCGTGCCCTAGCTTAAAAAATTAGAGCTATCATGCATAATGTGGAATTCAATGGAATTAAAATGGACAACCCTTTCACAACCTTTCTCAAAGCCCTTTATCCTACATATTATCACTATATCGAGGGCCTTACAAGCTAATGCATAACTCAGGGACATTACTTTTGACACTCTTGTGGAGAAGTTTGTAGGATGGGAGAAATATTTTGGGAAGAGGAAGAAAAATCCTTAGTCTCATGAAGAAGTTATGTTCCTTGCATAGAAAGAGAAGATTTAGACACAATATTCTTGTAGAGAAATAGGTGGTATATGAGGACATGGCAGGAAGGATAACATAGGAAGGAGGGTAAATATCATCAAGGAGGAAAATATGATCTCCATTGTATTTGTTGTAATAGAGATGGACATGATGCATCCACATGAAAAATACCTTGGGAAAGAATCAAGAAACAATGCAAAGAAGACAAAGATAAAACACTAGATCCAATGAAAGGTGAAGCACCTAGGTCTGCTCATTATATTGTTTCCCCTTGCAATATTGGAGTAATTAAAGATTTGTTTCATACTTAATTTTCTTCTTGGAAATATGCATTGTTGTATGACATAGGAGCAATCTACCACATGACTTTTAGGAAAAGCTTCTTTGAAGAATTTAGTGAAAATGTAAATGGAGTAGTATACTTTGTAGACAAGTCAAATGTCAAGCCATCCAAACTTGGAACCATTAGAATTAAACTAACTAGACTTCTTGACTTTATTCTGCGTGATGTACTCTACCTTCTAGAATTACGGAGAAACTTCTTGTCCCTTGTCCACATTTGCCATCAAGGAAACTCCCTTCACGTGTTTGATGTCAAAATTGAGATAAGAAAAGCATCAGATGACATAGTCGTCATGACTGTAATATAGGAGGAAAGACTATTGCAACTACAAGGAACATCTTCTTGTGCATATAACTTTGCATACAGTTCTTAGTACAATGAAGGTACATTTCCTTCCATTCTTCTATAGAATGCAATATTTGGACGTCTTGATTATGACAATCTTTGTTTTTTGAAAAGAAATGTGTTTCTGGTTTGCTAGCTATTCCAATGAAACTAACGTAACGTGATGCATGAATCTTATGAAAACATAGCAGACAATCATTTCATGCAATATACTTCCAAAGAACGTAGAAAATTTGCACTGATTCATTCTAACTTATGTGGCCCTATGCATGTTCCTTTGTAAATTGAAATAAATATATCTTGACTGTTATCGATGATTACACCAAGATGTGTTGGGTATATTTGTTAAAAAGTAAATCAAAATCTTTTGAAACTTTCAAAAACCTTCATGCATTGTTGAAAATATGTGTGATCACATATTTTCTCTCTTCTATTGATAATGGAAAAAAATACACTTTTAATGAATTTGGAAACTATTTTTCCAACATGGGATTCAATGTCAAACAATTGTACCATACAATCCTCAACAAAATGGTGTAGCTAAAAGAATGAACAAGATTATCTTAAATATGGTTCACTCAATGATGTTTTTATAATTTGTAATGTTAATGTTTTTGGATGATGCAGTTCTTTGGCAGTATATGTTAAGAATAGATGTCCATATCATGCTCTAAAAAAAAATACTCCTTATGAAACGTGGTATAGCCACGTTCCTTCAGTAAGGCATCTTAGGATCTTTGGTTCCACCTGCTATGCCTTGATTTCTAAGGAACAAATAAGAAAACTTATTTCTAGGAGTTGAAAATGTATGTTATTGCAGTACTTAGATACTACCAAAGCATATTCTCTCTATGATGAGGTAAATAAGAAGTTTATAACATCTAGAGATGTGATTTTTCTTGAATATTGCAAGACTACAATACCATTGAGCGACAACTTGATCATTTGGACAGATTCAATCCTAAAAAAATTATCATGAATTTAATAATGATATTCCACATCTTGAATGGGGGATCCCTATCTTGGATAAATCTATGGAATCTCCTTTTGAAGCACTTTATCCCCCTCATGAAGTTCCAATGACATCCTCATAATAGAAGACCCTTTGAGTGATGTGATTGAGAGGATTGGAAGGTTAAATCTTGATGCAACCCCATCTCAATCAACAGAGTAGCCTAGACCATCTCAGAAATGTCATTCAAAATGGATCAATTAAAACACTTGAAAGTGTTCATCCTAATGAGGTTGGAAACATAGGAACTAGAAGTTACACAAGACAAAATGGAGGTGAGTAGGTGCTTTTGATTTAGTTGATAATTTGGATGTTCCTTATGATTGTGAATTAAATTTGTCTACTAATATTGAACAAATTCCTTTAAATAAGATTCTTCTCATGATGAATGGCAATAAGCAATGTAAAAGGAGTATTATGCTCTCATAAATAATGGAACATGGAAGCTAGTGGGCCCTCTGTTTGGAGCCAAATCAATTGGTTGCAAGTGCATCTTCAAGAACAAGTATAAATCAGATGGCTAATTTGACAAGCACAAAGCAGGGCTCATGAGAAAAGGACTTTCACAAAAAGGTGTCGATTATGAAGCCTACCTTTCTCCCCACAACAAAATGGGCTGCCATCTAGACACTCTTTACCTTAGTAGTTCATAATGGATAGAAAGTCCATCAAATGGATGTAAGGACTGCTTTCATGAATAGAGACTTGAAATAAAATATGTTTTTATCTCTCAACCAGAATGTTTTGATGTCAAGGGACAAGAACAAAAAGTATGCAAACTTGTCAAATGCTTCTATGGCCTAAAACAAGCACCGTGAGCCTAGTATGAAAAATTGATTGAGCATTTTTTGAAATTAAATTTCAAGCACTTTGATCTCGATGATACAAATTTGTTTGTCAAGAAAGTTGGAAAAATTGTAGTCTATCTTGTGGTATAGGTAGATGATTTGTTAATAATAGGGAACAATGAAAATTATATTACATCCTCAAAGAAAGAATTGAAGAAATGATTTGAAATGATAGGTTTGGGACACCTTCATTACTATTCGAGCTTTGAAGTGACCCAACATCCAAGATATATATTCCTCTCTCAAAATAACTACATTGGAGAATTGTTGAACAAGTTTGGCATGGTTTAATGCAATCGTTTTTCCACTCCAATGGAACAAAATATGAAGCTCACATCTAATGAAGGAAAAGAATTTGAGGATGCAACTAAGTATAGACAACTTGTGGGAATTCATATCTACCTCAATGCTACCATACTAGATATTTCATTTGTCATTGCAATCCTTTCTAGGTTTATGAAAAAGTATTATGAGGGGCATTGGTCTACTACAAAAAGAGTTCTAAAGTACTTAAAAGGGACTTAAGACTTTGGACTCAAATATGCACAAGTGGATGACTTCAACTTGATTGGATATTCTGATTAATACTTTGATGGAGATATGGAAAATGGAACGTCTACTCCAAGGTATATTATGAGTCTTGGAACAAGATTTGTCCCTTGGAGGTCGCATGAATAGTCAGTTTCAACAGATTCCACAACATAGGAAGAATATGTGGTGGTTTCAGAAAAACCCATGGAGATTGTGTGGCTCATGAAAATTCTTTAGTATTTATAGGACAGAAAAATGAACTCTACTCCTCTTCTAATTAAAAATACCTCTACAATTAAATTGGACAAGAACTCCAAATTGCATGATCGAACCAAAAATATCAACACAAAGTATCATTTGAATCAACAGCATGTAAAGGCCAAGACTAGTCACTTATGACACTGTTCCACAAATTAGAAAATTGTAGACATCTTCACCAAAGCACTTGGAAGAGAAAAGTTTGAAAGATTCAGATAGATGCTTGGACTCACAAAGACCCCTTCATATTAAGGGGGAATGTTAGACACCTAATCCTTAGGAATTGGGTGAAATATGTAAATATAGTAATTTAAATAGAATGTGGAATTAGAATCCCAAAAGTCACCACTATAATTTATATAATGATTTTCATATTAATATAAATTTAGATTGGGGGTTTTAATTTGTGATTCCTTGGCCTTGTAATTTTAATTGGGAATTTGTCAATGGACAATAGCTCAAGTATAAGCTAATGGGTGTAATTCCCCCTTCACTCGAACTCTATTCTCTGAAGACATGTTAGCCCATGTGGCAACAAAAGTGTACAAGTTGAACATTTGTGTTGATAAAAAATCCTATATACCCAAAATGGCAGGAATCTTAGAATATCTTACAATTCAGGCGAATAAAGGAAGTTGTTGTGATTTGATCCTTGATATTTCCTAGATTAGTCCTTAGAAGTTATTGGTTCACCAATTACTATTAAAAAAGGTTAAAAATGTTATATTTATTAACATTTTATTTTATAAAATATTTTTGAAATATGTGTGATGTGTTGTGCACATGCACATAACAGTGGTACATACAGGCATGCTAATTGCAAATTAATTGATAACAATTTTTCCCATAAAATTTTTAAATTTATTGTCAAGTTTTAATAAATAATTTTCATTGTAAAATTATTCTATATATATATATAGATGGAGAAAGACTATGTTGATATATTCAACTATAATATACATAAGTGTATAAGTTGCACACCTTTTTTTTAAATTAATATATAATATGATTTATCAATTTTTTTTAATTTCTTTTTAAAATATATTTTTTTAATAAAATTTATGATAATATATAATTGATTTGTTAAATTTCTATATTTTTTTATTTATTTTATTAAATAAAATGATAATCATATTTCTTTTTAAGTTAAAGATGTACTAGCTTAAAAATTCAAAACATCAACATATATATGCATTTATCCATGGTTTTCTAAGTTTGCTAAAGGTGGTCTCAATCTACCACGAGGGAAACTAAATTTATTGACCAACTTCTAAGTAAAAATCACGCCAGTGCAAAATTAACTATAAGTCAAATAATATATCACCTCACATTCTATCAACTAGATAACAATAGCAAAATGTATTTTTGACAAGTATGAAGCCTTAGGAGTCTAAGGAGGTCACTGGTGTCGGATCTTTAGTGTTGGAGCCTAGACAAGCAATAGGCTTAGAATCACACTATAAGTGGCTCTCTAGGTGAAACAACCGAGCATCTAGACTTTCCATACAGGAATGTTAAACTATTTTAGCTTGTTTGATATCATTCAAGTCAGCAAATATGTTGTATTGTTCCTCTTGATTTTCCTTTAAAACCCTACCAAGAAGATTTTTGAGTTGTCAGTGAAGAATAATAAAGTTGACTTATTGCTTCCATCTTCCCCTAGTGTGTCTAGGGTTGGTAACCCATTGGGAGACATCATCAATAATATCAAAGTCTGAATAAACAAGGTGATCATCAACATGCATAGTTTCAAGATGTTGAATTTTTTATCAGATCTTTGAAGGAACAACAATAAAGTATATTTCCACTGCATCATGGGCTTGTGCTTAGGCATGAGTTCAAGTCTAAGGAATTTGACCACCATCCCCTCTGCAACCACACACCCCTTTGTGGCCTTCCTACCCACCTCCATGGTTATGCATGCATTGTCGAGGCTAGGAATTCAAAATGAGTAGACAACATGGGGGCAGTGCTACAGTAGGAAAATTCACAGAGGTCCAAAAATAGGGAAAGACTAAGTGCTAGAAATAGAGAGTAGACCTGTAAATAGATGGAAAGAACCAAATGGAACTAGTATGAAAGAGGAAAATATCCAGCACCAACTTTAGGAAATAAATTTTATACTACTCTCCTTGTCCTCGGAATTGAAAAGAAGAAAAATGTCTAACCATGAACATACCAACAAGTAAATTTCCAAAATTAAGGAAATTCAAGAGAGAGAAGAATGAATATACCACGAGCAAAGATGTGCAATCGGGCTCGAGGAGCAAGTTGAAATGGTCCTTTGTAATCTCCATAACAACCACAGGGATAAGGAGCCAATTCTAAATTAATCAACCAGTTTGTATAAGGTTAGCCACTTGACTGAGTCCCTAGATCCTCCCACTATTGTAGTACATCATATTAGAGTAAACACGTTCTCGAATTATCAAGGAGTATACTGCCACAATTACTTCTCTGCATAAGTCTTCATACTAGGCCAGACCTAGAATTAAGGTAAGAGAAAGAATTAGAGTAAAATGCCATTGATTTTGAGGTGAAACTCTAAGATGCTTTGGTCATAGATATGCATGAAAGATGAGTGGAAAGCCTTCTCGTGAGCCCTCTACCACTACTATCTTGCACAAAAATATAGCACATATATATAAAACATCATTGTCGTCGCACTTAATTTCATTTGCATGCGGGGGCAAGCCATACCACCTCGGACTCAAAGTTTGCCGAAGGAATAGGGGTGGTGGGCTCGCCCCTCAACACTTAGGCCTTCCTCAGTCCTCAACCCCATAAAGGAAAAATGATAATGGTATTATCTCCACTAAATCATTAAATTTTTCCCCTCTTACCTTGTAATTCTAGTAAATATTTTCATCAAAGTTTTAATAAATGTGTAGCATCCATTTTCGCTTTTCATCAAATTATTCATGATAGCAATTGGTTTATCAAATTTTATTGCTTCCATTTCCTTTATTTAGGAGTTTATTTTCATATCTCTTAAAGCTAATAACTAAGCTTAACGTGCTTTATTTTTGCCATTATTATTAGGTGGAGAAATATGTAACATCAACTTCTTATTTTCATTAAATTATTCATGATATATGTTGAGCTATCAAATATATCTTTTACTATTAAGAGAGGAAACAATGTTTTATATATATGTTTTACTATTAAGAGAGAAAACAATATTTCTATCTCCACTTATTCCTCATTGGATTATTTCACCCATACATTTTAGTATTAATAAGTAGTCTCAACATGTTTTCATTATATCTATCTATCTATCTATCTATCTATCTATCTATCTATCTATCTATCTATATATTATATATATATATATATTATATATATATATATAATTATATATATATATTCACTTTTTGTAAATTTATTCATAATTCAAATTTGATTTCTAGAATTTTCTTGCTCCCTAATATTTTGTATTTGTTTTCATCAAGAGATAAGAAAATATTACCAACTTAATCTCTATATCATTAATTGTAATTTTTTATAAATATTTCGTAATACTGATAAATAGTGTTATTCTTTTTTCTTTTTTAATAATCTTTTTTTTAAATTGATACTTTATATTGCAAAAAAACAGTATTACGTAGCTTTTCTAGATCATCCATTGAGGATTTTAATCCTACTCAAACCATTTACCCTGAAACTAACAAAACATCATCTCTCCAAATACCCATGAATACAAAATTAAAAAAACACAGAGATACACAATATATGACACATATACAACAATATCTTGAATACATAATAAAAGTGTAAGCCCCATTGAAAAGGTTGATTCAGAACCCACTGGAAAAAAAATTGCTAAGCAAGCAGACAGAGACTTTGATTATTATCAAAGGATGATATTGTCATGGGAACCCTTGCACTCAAAACTGATGGATCTGGAAAATGCCCACTATCATATTCACATGCAATATGCCCCTCCAGATGAGTAAGTTGAGAATCAATCATATCCAAGAAAGAGAATTGATTTCTGAGTATTATTTTATATCTTCCAGGGTGGTGAAGACGTTATACTATTTCACTTTCTTGTCTTTCATGACAAGTTGCGACAAAATTTCATTTTCCTATGCAAGACCACACAGTTAATATATTTCTTCTTCTTTTCCTTAGCGTGGCAAAGTTCAGGAACCTAAGTAGACATATCCTCTAAGATTTATGAATAGGAGTGGGATTTCCTCTCCACCGCAACTTGAGTCTCTAATTTACATATCCCCTTCCTTGTTTTCGGTAGAACTACATTGAAGTAAGCAGGAGTTGAGTCGTAAGTGGTGAGCCTCACTGTTAATGGGAGAAAACTCCCTGAAGTAATGGTTGACAACCTTAATAGAGCGAAAGAAAAGTATCAACAAGAAGAACTCATTCAAGCAACCATTCTATGAAAACTAGTAAAGTGGGTTTAGGAAGAATACCCAAAGGTCCTATGTTTGACCTAGATCCTTTAGGGTCCAAACCCTTTGCTTCCTCCAATACAATTTGACTTGCAACACAAACCAGAGGAGCAAATCCATAGCAAATATTTTAAATAATGTGCATATTAGACATGTTAGATCATCAAGTATAGATATATAAATCACAATATGTTAGACATGAATTATAGAAACATGAGATCAGAACATTTTAGGAACAATACAAAGCTTCTTTTATTGACAGCAACAAATAGGAGTGGAAGAATACAAATTGATCCATCCACAGCACCAATAAACATTCCTCTGAATCTGTCTAGCCCAAGCCTCGAATATCACCTCAATATGTGCAAAAGGATGTCATATAATGGAAGATGAACATCTCTGCAAGGAAACAAGGGTTTCCTATGACTGGAAGTGCAAGAAGCACAGGGGAAATCAGACTTGATCTAGGGACAAAAGGTATATAATGTCAATATCCTATCCTTCTATCCATTAGGCCTTCCCATGAGGTGTATAAATACCACTAGAAATCAGTTAATTTAGTTAGGCCATAGGCCTTGTAGGTGGGCTTTCGGTGAAAGCCGTAAACCTCGCCCGAGAAATAGGAAATTATTTATTTTTTCCATATTTTAAATTATGTATGCGGGTTCGGTATTATAGTACCCATGTGTATACGCACTTTTATAAGGGCATAGCTGTGTATGGAATTTAAAAAATTATTTTTTATTATATGATCAAGTCTGAATGGGAAAGGGCTTCCCAAGGCCATATAAAAGCATCATCACTACAGGAGTGTTGAATAATGCTATAACAGATTCCCCCTAATATATGAGGTTAGAAGGGGTACATGATGGTCTAAATGTATTAAGTGCATAGAGATATCATTTGAGAAGATGAGAGGACATCACCATATTCCGGCCAGCTGAATACCTGTGTAAGTAATCAGAAATAAGACTGATGTCTGAGTTAGGCATACCCATGCTCAGAGATAGTAAAAAATGTTTGATGATAAAGTACAAAGCGAATCCATCATGTATACATAAGTGTAAAAAGAAGACTAAAGAATACATACTGGATCAGCTGATCATAGCCGCAAAGGAGGAGAGCAGAGCTATGTCTCAATATCACATCTATAAGAACTGATCAATGATGCTCGAAGAATTTTTTATCACGGATGTTGCAAAAATGATCCCCAAAATAGTACCATGTCATACAGGTGGAATAGTGGTACTACATAAAACTTGGGTGTCAACATATAGAATGATTTTGAGATGAACTGCAACATATAAGGGTGTATGGTTGCATTGACATAAAATCTTAAAGGACTGACAAGCGAACCAAGAAGTTGAACCAACCTGAGGTCCTCACTAACTGCAGATGGTACATTTCTACATGATGGAAATAAATGAGTTGAAGTTGACCATGTGAGAAATCGTTTGATTATTGTTCATTGATGTATACCGTTAACAAATGCGAGAAAACTCACCGATAATGACGATGAGAGACAAGGAACCCCGGTACAATCTAACAAGTGTGAATAAATGTGTTAAAGTTAAACACTTGTGAGAATCTATCAATCAAGGGACATTGATGTATTCTCATTGTCGAAAGAAAAGGAGTCTACCACTAATGACTGTAAACCCTAAGGTACTGAAAAAAGGACTCTAGATCTTATTCTCATAGAAATGAGTTGGATTTTATGGGAAAAGATCTGCTGGAAGGAAGGCATTAAGGCATCCGACATCAACCTGTGCAAGTGTAACCTGCAGGCCAATAATTTGGAAGAACTTGGATGAAAAGAGACGAAGTAACCATTTTGAAGTACGCTTCCATTGCACACAAGATGTGGCTAGTGCATGATAGAAACCCTCTGAACCAACCAATAATGAAATCTGACACAGAGGCAAGGAATCCACCAATAGGGTCAAATGGAAACCAAGGTATTGCACGAATCCTAATGAGTGATAATGTAAGATGACATCGAACACAAGGGAAACCACTCAGTCAAAGACCCATGATATTGATTGATGTTGAGCACAAGGTCACCTATCAATGATGTAAAAAGGGTGAAGGGGTGGCACTAGGCCTACTCTCAGAGCAATTTGTCATAATCGATAAGAGTAGACCTGCTAACAAGAAATCAATAGGGACCTTCTTAACTAGCATGAACAAAGGACCAAATAACTAATTTGATACTGAAGATAACTCTAACAGACCAGGTATGACTAACTAAAAATGATTCAAGAGACACCATAGAATGGTCGACACAGGTTGACTTCCCTTGAACAAAATCACGACTCATATATGACTATATGTCAGCACAAAATAACTTTGTATAAGTTTGCAATGCAGGACGCATTAACAAACTCTCCATATGATTGGAAGAGAAAACCAACCAGAGGAGGATTGACTCAATAACAAGGTTATGGCCCTCCTAAAGTCAAACTATGTCCCATCCCCAAATGACAAAAGCACTTGTTTTGAGTGCTTTGTTCAAGGGTGACACAACTGACTCTTGCTTCCATCAAATATGGAAGTAAATGTCTTGTTCCCTCTCTTTTTGGAATATATATATTTTTTTTTCTTCTTTTTCATATTTAAAGCTTGAAACAGGAATAAAAGAATTCATATAGTATAGTGGAAAGAACGAGTGACTGAAAAAATATTCTCTAGTTCCTGGGGCTAGAGCATTCCTATTTCTCAATGCAAGGTGGTGAAACTGGTCATCAACACTCAAATGAATGTTCGAACGATGGGTGTAAGGTCTCAAGTCACAGAGGCAAATTAATGCATGGTTTTGAAATTGCAAAAAGGCCTTGGTCAAAAGTGGCTTATATACGAGTCCAAATGAAGTCGGACTAAGCCCAAAAAGATACAATTAGTCAAATTATATGCAATGCAACGATACAACTTAACACGTGGGAGCCTCTAAGGTATAAATCCAGAAAAATAATGAAGAAGAAGAATGAGGCTTCTTCGCAAAGTCATGGAGGGACTAAAGAGGACTCCCGAGCCTAAGAAGAGAATTTCAACATGGGTGCCAAGCGACAATAAGGTACTATCTAGGGCACCCATGATGAGGTAGGCTCAACCACACAAGTTATTACACTTCTAAGCAATGAGAAGGTTTTGCATCACATCTTGGTGGCGTCAATCATAAGTTCAAAATGGAAAAGGAAACTGATAAATGCACAATGCACGTGAAAAGACTAACCTATATGCTAATTTTGAGAACCAATACCTGTCATAACGGATCAACCATAAAAATTCCCAAATGAGAAGTCTTCCAAGATCTGTAGACATAAATAGGAACACTAGGCAAGAATTTAATATATCCCATATACAAACTTCAAATAAAATCTTGTGTTATAGAATAAAAAACTTGAAAGTGCGTACCTTATATATACAATATAGTACAGAGAACCATGCAGCCTTACGACTTACGTATAATAGTTCTTCATGATGAGCCCTTTGTAGGGCTCTATACAAGGACTCATTTGGTAGTTGAAACTCATGGCTTCAAAAAATTCTTCCTGCGAAGGAAATTAAACTTCCAATAAATCATGAGAACTAGAACGATCAAACGAGGGAATTAAGGGGTCCCATTCCCCCATAGGAGAAAACACTCGATCAACTGTCAGGACTAAGTCCCGAGAAGGAAAATAATAGTTCAAAGGATCCTTCTTAGTAGTAATTGAGCATTGAGGATACAATGCCACATAGTTCACCCGTGGCGGGGTAGAGTCTACTTGAACACTTGGAACATACCAAGGGGTATTCTGAAGTAAATTCAAATTAGGAGGATGATTATCAGATGCAATCTTATCAATAGTGACAATAATTCCATTATGAGGAAAATACATCACTCGAAAGAGTGAAGACACCAAAACATTCATAACAGAGACATAATCAGGCCCAAGTAGCATATTAAAATCTAAAGGGTGATCAACCACCACCATATCAATTAAGACATTCTTTCCACCCAAACTAATAGGAAATTGAGGAAGAACACCCATAGCTTCACTAGATCTTCTATCATAGGCTAACAACTAACTATCATCTTCTAACAACTTTGCATAACCCAACACTTTCCAAGTCGAGGAGGATATAATACTTGCAAAGGATCCTTCATCCACCATACATCAATAGAAATTTGTGGAATTAATTATAACCCTTATTTCAAAAGGTGCAGCAGAAGGAAGACAAGGATCAATAAGATTATCCCAATCAAAGGAGACACTCCTAGAACTTGGAAGGGGTACACTCGAAGAGACTGGCATGCCCCCTAGACCATAAGACTTTAGACTAGAAATCAAGAGGACTTTGTTGTTAGGAACTTCACCCCCCAAAAGAGCAGTGGAATCGACCAAATATTTCACTGGCTCGGCCACTTCATCAACTAGTGGTTCATTAGATTATTGAGAAACCATAACAGATTCAAGAGTAGAATAATCTTTAGACTCGGATCATAACCTTTGTACCACTGAAATACCAGGGCACAAATGAGTAAGACGGCCTCCCTTACATATCTTACAAGGGAACTTAGGTTTAAATCTTCTATGCCTAGGTTTCCAACTAGAAGTGGTTGGTGGAGAGTCCCCAACATGACTAGCAATGGTTGGTGGAGAGTCCCCAACATGACTAGCAATGGTTGGTGGAGAGTCCCCAACATGACTTGCAGAGGTTAGTGACTCTTTCCCAAGAGAGATAGGACTTGTGCCCCGAGTCCTACTCACAAAAGCGGGTAAGTCAACAGGAATATGACTCATAGAGGTAGGTGACCCATTGCTAGTATGATTTGTAGTGACTATAATTATGCCCCTAGTGTGACTTGCAGCGGTTGAAGGCTCATATTTGACATGAGTTGCAGAGGCTGGTGATGATTCATGGAGAGAACTATTCTTCTATTATTCTTCCTCTTTCTCTTATTTTTAGAATTCTTATTACAAGATGGAGGAGAAACGAGCAGCCTAGATTTCTCTTGTGAATAAGATGAACAATTAACACCCATTTTATGCCCTTGAAATAAAGCATTCATCTAGGAAGCTTCAAGAACATTCAGAATATTCGGAGTGGACCACAGCCAAATTGGTAGTCCAACATTCAATCTGGGAATATTCAAAGTGGCCATCAAGTGGGTACCAACATTTTCAAAGAAAGGAAAATCACAAGGATCCCCTTTGGGAAGGGTCCCTTGGTTGGCCTCCATAGTAATATTTGCCATACCCAACTTATACACAGATCCTTACCTTACAGGATTATTCAAATGACTTCTCAAGGAAGAGAGATGCACAATCAAACATTTACCCTTAAGGAGGAAACTCCACAATTCAAGAGAAAGATCAAAAGCTTTTCAAGACCAGTGGAGTGGTTGGTCAGTCACTCAAAATCAAATGTCCAAAAATGACAAGACAAATCCACCTAAATCCAACTAAATACAAAGAGAAAAGAGCACTCCACTATAAAGTCCCTACAGATACAACCAAACAAGCAACTTCCAAGTATTTCTACTCTGGTGATGAGGATCGGCCACCAAACTACAAGAAAATGAAGATAAGGACCTTCTGAAGATATTTTTGGATACTAACAGCCCAAGCCTACCAACAAAGGTATCATAAATAGTTACGCTGACCTCCAGACAATAGCCTTTTCCAGTGCAAGTACCCAACCTTCGCAAGGGCACCCTCCATAAGTACTATTAAATTGATATAACATATGTCTCATGTACCATGAGAATTCCCCCCACAGTCACCTGTGTGGTCCCTAGGATAGGCAACTAAGGTTACTAGTTCATAATCAGAAGCCGGGCCAAAAAGTCATGGGCACATGATCCAAAAAGTAGGAAAGGGGGTATCTCTCTTTCCCTATTTTCACTCATCCTCGTGATTAACTCATGTGTTAGAAGAACTTTACCAGACAATTTAACGAGATAGGATTTTGCATTCTTTAATCAAATTCAATGTTTCATTTTAGAGTGGCCTTAGAGAGTTAAGCCTCCACACACCTATTCTAAGGCCCTACATGCCCTAGAATAATTGATGTATCTATGACAAAAATAAAAGTCTAGTTCATTTTGATTAAGTGCTTGATTTTAAGTGGTTTTTATTTAATTCAGAGAAATGGAAGTGTAATTGATGGTGTTTTGACTCGAAAGAAATCAATAGAAAACCTAGCTACATGAAAATGAAACTCTTTTTCTTCAATGAAAAGTGATTTCTACAAAGGTTCTACAAGGAACTTAATAAAGTAAAAATTCTCTTTTTTTTTTTTTTTTTCATTCACATATTCAAAAACTAACAAAAGGAGTTATATGATTTATATAATGCATCTAACCAAATGCACACTAGTATGCAAATGCAAAATTCAAGTAAAGCTCTAAATAAACAAATGTGTTCTTTGAAAGACCAAAAGCCAAAATTTAACCAAACAAGGAGAAACAAATATCCAAGAAAAGATCTCCCATGCGAAGCCTATTCCAAATTCAAACAAAGATTCACACATTTTTTGATAAACAAAAATATCAAAACCAAAAACCAAAAGAAAGAAAAGGAAAAAGCAAATGTTTTATTTTTCTTTTAAGGACTTTGCATAAAAGTTTCAAGAAGGGAAATCAATCAATAACCTCAAGATCGAAATCAAGTGAAAAGACGCCATATTTCACCAGCCATAAACAATCACCAAAATGATAAGACCAAAGTGACTAAGAGGTCAAAAACACTTGAACAACTTGATCTGAAGGATGCATAAAATATTCAACAAACAAAAGATCTCAAAAAACCAAAATCTTTCTCTGAACAAAAATTGCAAATCTTTCTCAAACCAACAAGAAGAAAAAAAAGCAACTTCAAGAATGCAAATGAAGCAATGAAAAGATTGGATCATAAAGCAATGTTGGGAACGGGATCCCCCAAGGACAGTTTTGAGGCTAAAAGGCCATGTTTTGGGTCAAATTTTGTAATAAAGTTGTAAATTCTCCACATTTTGTGGTCGCAGAGCGCGAAGGTGTCATGAGTCATAAAGGGTTGTCCACCCTTATTTTGTAAAGTGTAAAAAATTGGCAGTAAAGATCTACCCATGGTTCGTGGACCATGTGATTGTATAAAAATAGCTAAGTAGGCTCAAAGTAGTCATAAGGTTTTTAGTGGTAGAAGACAAAGCTTGGACTCTTGATAGAGAAGTCTAAGTTTCAGGTCTTAGCGTAGGTAGAGGCTCTCCAGCTGAGTGTGCAGAAGCCTAGGGTGGAAGTCTGCAGCTAAGTGCGTGGACTCCAGTAGTTGTGTGCACGGGGCGAATAAAATCTGTAATCATCTGAAGATATCAATAAAGAGAAGAATTCTAAAAATTATTTGTCTTTGTTTCCTGTTAATGCATCTGGCTATATTGTGTTTTGGGTTTAATTTATGATGTTTATGTAATGCGCGAATATATGTGATTATAATGGGTAAATGAACGCAAGTAAGAATATCATATTACATGGCACTAACTGTGATTGTTTAGTAAGATAAGTAAAACACTTAATATAACTTGGAAACGTGTTCAATACGCCATCACAATAGCGCAAAAATACCTGAACCGCAGGTTAGGGCTGTACGAAGGTCAATCGTACTCCTTCGCATAGGTACTAAAGGCTGGAATAAAGGGATAGACTAATAGAGCTTAACAACCTGTGTGCAAGCAGGAACAGAGGGAATAAACCGACATCACAACCATCTTAGGGTGCGGAAACTTGGTTCCAACATCCCCCATACTACTTCAGGTGAGACTTCAGTCTGCACTCTGCGGGCCGATGCCGAAAGGGCCAATAGTGTAGGGATTTGTTTGGTTAACTAAGGTTGAACCTAGGTCAGGCCCCACGCAGCCAACAAATGGTTCCGTTGCCGAGACCAGAATCTGCATAAGATATTTGTGATGTCGTATCACTAGAATCCAACTAAGAAAGAGATCGGAGACTGACTCGATAGGAAGATACACGAATTCGCGATGTAGTAGAATAGAAATACGTGACTGACAAAGGAACAGTGGCTGGATAGTTACTTGTATACAAGAATTCACGAGATCTTTTTCTGTTCCTTTTTGGTTGAGCTATACAAGTGGATCCCGAAGCTAGCGAATAGCAAAGGAAGGTGGAGACTTGACGGTCCTATTGTCTGGACCCTGGAGTTAGTACAGAGACTGGAAGCCTCTAAGGATAAGATCGTCCGCATTGTCGATCATTGACTCAATCGCATCATAGGAGGATGTGTGACTAATTCGCAGTTGATACCTCAGTTAGCTACAGCAAGGCGGAATGGCACTTTTTCAAAGGTCTGTGAGGTAAGTACTTGAAGTCTTTGAATACCTGGATTAAGATGTTATTGTGCAAAAAATGGGTTATGCAACTACCTTGATGTTCGGAGCTACGGGAAGCGGAAAGACTTACAGGAACAAAGGAAGAAAGCGTCCTGAATATAGTCCATTGATTTCACCTCCACTAGGTGGTGAAGAGGGAGTAGCGCATGCTTCTCCATGAAGTGAAATTCAGTTAATAAGGCAAGGATTCATGTGACTGCCACCTCCATCCACACCACCTTCAATTTCACCACCATCACCTGCGACTTCACCCATACCACCACCACCTCTACCGCAGTTCAGCATGGCAAATTTAGTGAAGCTACCATTGTTTAAAGGCTTGGGAAATGAGGACCCGGACATGTTTTGGTTCATTGTGAAAGATGTATGGGAAGCTCAGGGCATTACAGATGATCACATGAAGAAGGCAACATTAGTTAGTGCTCTACAGGATTGCGTACTAACCTGGTACATTAAGTACTCTAATGATAACCTAAATGGTGGAGTGGAAGACATCTAGACTGCGCTGAATAAAGAATTTAGTAGGCCTAAATCCAAGGCACAGTCGACTGTGGGGTTCAAGGAAATTGCCATGAAACCAAGTGAAACACCTTGGGAATTAGATGAGAGGTTTAAATGTAAAATATGTGAAGCTAATATGAACTTAAAAAATGGAAATCACCACGAGTGGTTCATGGCTTCGCTCCTGCCACACCTAAGGGTTGCGCTGTCACAACAGAAGATTACAACTCAGGCAAAGGCCTTGGATATTGCAATGAGACTACATGAAACACTGATGCAAGATTCAAATATAGAGGTTTAGCAAATCCATGCACAATTGCAAAATATTTCCTTTAAATGCAAAGTTTGAAGTAGGATAGAACAGTTCACCCGGAAGTGCGCGGAGAGGTATGGTGCCTGAAATGTAAAGGTCAGGGGCATGACAAAGACCATTGCCCAGTCTTTGTGAACTATATTGCAAGAGGAGGATTGATGCCTTTGAGGCCATAAGCCCAAGTAGGACCAAGTGTGGGGCCTATGTTGTGGTGCGCTATATGTCAGGTAGTAGGAAAACATACAACGGATAATTATCATTTGCTACAGAGGTTTGTACAAACACCGCAACAATTGTTCTACAACTTTTGTAGGTCAGTAGGGCATGATGAACGCAACTTCAGAATTTATGAATTGATGATGGACAGAACACCCGCCTATAGGGTTCAGGCAAAAATGTGACCCCCTACCGGAGAAGAGGAATGGCATGAATAGGCTTTCAGGGGCGCGGAGGAGGACCTATCAGAGTTCATGGATAGCTAATTTACTACAGTTGTGGAGGACCAGGACACTATGCCCGTGAATGCACTAACGCTACATGACAATCGTGCAAATATTATACTCAGTTTGATCATGAGACAGAAGACTGTCCTACACTGATAGCAAGGATACACGACAAAGGGGCACTACCACCTCAACTGACTCAGAACTTGCAGATGATGAGGTTTGAGCCTCGCAAAGAGGACCTGAATGTGAATATAGTACTCTGAAGTAGAATTGCAATAGGGGATGATAAGGGGAAACAACTCAAAGATAGCGCGTGGGTTCACAAAGCTTCAGCGAAGGAGGCTGAATTTGATTTGGAGCACGCACACGAAACATACATTGAAGCAAAGAAAAGCTTCACTGAGGCCTCCACCTTAGGGAGCAAGGATAAGCCTGATTAAGAAATGGACCCTTCTATGCTTACGACCTTTCTAGAAACATGCATGAAGTTTTTGCACGATAGCAAGGTTGTGAAGGGATTACAAGAGCTTATAAATAGATGCGCCGGAAACACTCCAGGTGAACCGCGCGTGGTACGAAAGATTGGTAAGCATAAAACAAGGACAGGATGAGAAAAGAAACTGACCATGTAGATAAAAGAATATGAAATGGATCAGGTTATTTTGGATCTGGGGTCAGAAGCAAACATCCTAACAAAGAAGACTTGGAAGCGGATGAGAATACCCGCGCTGCAGTGGTCTTCAATTCAGTTAAGGATGGAAAATCAACAGAAGATCATCCCTATGGGGCGGCTACAAGGGGTGACTGTATATATTGAAGGCCCGAGCATGTTGGTTGGTTTTGAAGTAATAGAAATTATGGATGATAGCAACCCCTACCCTACACTCCTTGGCATTGATTGAGCTACTGACATGAATGGAGTAATCAACTTAAAGAAGTGGAAGATGATATTTGAAAAGAAATCTCTCCGCGTAATAGTACCCCTAGATCCTACTGAAGGATCATGCTATACTGAACCAGTCCGCGATTATGAGAGTGATGACGATTTGGAATGTATATATAAGATAACATCGTGATACCAAGATTGGGCGAATCCGACAGTAGATGGATGAATTACATGGGATCGCAAGAGTTACTACACCTCGAAATCTGATGAAGAATTAGAGCACTCGCAGAATCAATTACACGAAGTAACCACACTGAGTTGTAACATGATGACCTAGTCGCTACGTTGTGTGTCATCAAAGGTAAGAAATTTTCCCCGTTATGATGTCCTGAATGATGTCGATATATTTTTGGATGCATTTGAGAGGGAGGTACCAGAGAAGTAGTGCTTATAGGCGTTGGACTGGGCACTACACGCTACGCCCGCAAGGTGGTGGGGTACACACAAGGGTAACTTTGATGATTGGCACGAGTGTAGGAGGATGATGAGAACACACTTTGGGAAGTTGAAGGTGCAAATGATAGACAAATATGATAGGAAGTATGATCCTTGCACACTTGGCCAGATGGGCTAAGGCTTATGGAGCGAAGCCCCAACCAGAACGGGTACACTTGTTCTATCACACCTTGGATGTCATCCTGATGAACTAGTACTTAGAAACAGAGCTCCGCCATAGTACATGTGAATGGGATATCCTGTGTGAAGGATTCATAATGACATTCAGTTTTGAAGACAGGTTTGACTGTATTGATGAAGTTCTACAAGAAGTGAAAGTAATAATCTTCAAGATACTGTAGGATCCATTGGATTTGATTCAACCCAATTGGACCACTCACTTGAGCCACGCCTTGGAATGTTATAGCGTGACAACTGAAGAAGAAGATGAGGATCTGCAAAATATTAACATCCCTTAAACAAAAGGTCACCGTGAAGTTGAGGGACCGCAGGTTGAGAATCATGATATAACCACGCCACTGAAAATGAAACAGGTAAATATTGGTAAGGAGGAAGAGCCAAAATTTGTGAAGATTAGAGATTATTAAGATGACGCGATGGTGGATAAGGTCACTGAGTTGCTCCACGAATACCAGGATTTGTTCCCTACCAAGTTTACAGAGCTAAAAGGGATAATAGGAGACCTGGGTATTATGAAGATCACATTAAAACCCGATGCAAAGCCAGTTAAGCAAAGACCTTACGGCCTCAATCCGAAGTATAAGGAGAAGGTCTGCTTAGAGCTAGACAAGGTTTTAGTGGTAGGCATCATTGAGCCCATAGAAGAATCTGATTGGGTAGGCCTAATGGTGGTATAGGAAAAGAAGTAGAAGGATGAAATAAGGATATGCATAGATCTCAGGAAGTTAAATGATGCTTGCGTACATGATCTTTTCTCGACTCTGTTCACTGATGAAGTGTTGGAAAATGTAGGTGGTTAGGAAGCGTATTCCTTCACCGATGGATTCTGTGGGTACCATCATGTTGGCTTGTTGGGGCCTGACCTAGGTTCGGAGTTAATTAGCCAAACAAATCCCTGTACTACTGGCCCTTTCAGCGATAGTTCATAGAGCGTGGACTGAGGTCTCACCCAAGTAGCATGGGAGGGTGCTAGAACCAGGTTTCCGCACCCTTGAGATGTCTGAGAGGTATGACTGGTCCTTTTTTTATCCCTGCACACAGGTCGCTTCGCACATTTTTCATTCCTCGCGGCCTGATATACTACCTTCGCGCAAACCTAACTAGGGGTTGTGTCACGCTTTACGCTATTTACCTGAGATTTGACTTATCTTTCAGTACTAATTAATTACCTTCACTTACTTGAGTGTCTTAAGTTGTAATTAACAATACAAAAAGTTCATACAGGTTCACGCAGTAAATAAACAATATACTTGCAAATTATATCCAATCATGCATTAAACCAAGCAAAGATACACAGAATTATAAAAACAATTCTCTTTATTGATTCTTCCAATGGTTATAGACTCGACTTGCCCTGTGCACTTAGCTGTAAGGGTCTGTGCACTCAGTTGTGGACTACTAGGCCTTTGTGCATTTAGCTGCAAAGCCTTCTCCTACTCTACAACCCACAGACACACTTTACACTTCGACTCAATCACTTAGACTTTTCATGCCTTCCTTTCTATTCGTTTTTTGTTGTTCTCTACACTTAGAGTCTCGCTCTGTTTATACTATCCCATGGTCTGCAGACCATGGGTAGGTCTATCCAGTCGACATTACATTACAAAAAATAGGGTGGACAACCCTATGACTCTATTATACTTTCATGCCCCACGCCTACAATTCGCGGGGCTTTTACAAAAAGATTTGGTCAAAACACGAGCTTTAAGCCCCAAAACATGCCTTGGGAAAATTCCATGCCCAACAGGCCCCCAACACAAACATCGTGACTCACCCTTGAGTCACTCTGTCAGCGTGGAGATCTTCATACAAAGTCCCTCCAACTCTATCCAAACTGCTGTAAGGTTGGCAACGCACTAAGTTGCTGCTTGTTGGATCTACTGCATACGTTGTTCTGAGACCTTTGTGTTGGAAGTGCTTCTTTACATCATTACGTGCATCCTTGCAAGATTGCCTTCAATTTCTACTATGATGGTGAAGGCCTCATCGATCCAAGGTTGAATGCGCACCTTCAGGACTGCTTCCTTGTGTCGTGCCACGTCCACCTGCTCTTTCAGCACTTTATCCTATTGCACCCGCACGAGCCTCTGAGTGAGGACCACTGTCTGCACAATTCCTTTGACACTGTCATACTGTTGTTGGAGTTCTTGCACCTTTGTCTCTAAGCACTAGATGTTGGGGTCCTCCTGCAGATTTGTGAGGTCCTCAAGTGATTCTTCCAACATGCTGGTGCAGTCTCACACTGCACTGCCAATTTCATCCAGTCCTATTGTGATCGTGCTAATGCACTATTCTCTGACTTCTGGACGGGTGTACAGCTACCTTTAGTCGTAGCTCGGTGATCTGAAGGTTCATCTCCAACTAAACCTTTGTCATTTCCTCCCACGCCTCACGCACCCCTACTGCTAACCTGTGGATGCGCACCTATGCTAGTATGTCTGCTGGGATGGCAACCTTCGGGATGCTTTGGAAATATTCGTCTATTACCTATACCAGCTGTTGATTCTGTGACACCACTTCGTCGCACTGCAAGCTCAATTGTTCCATATTAATTTTCTACTCGATGAGGACTTGTAGTGTGTGGCTCTCCCTAGCTCGCGGCTCTACAGTTATCCCATCCTACAAAACATATAAGGTCTCTCATGGGAGTGCAACCATATTCATACCGAGACCCTCCAGTGCGCTAACCGTAGGCCTGTCGGTCTCATTTGTTGTCACTAGTGCTCCTTCCGGTAGCACTATGGTATTCTTCATCCGTGCACGCAACATTTGTTCTGTTGTCGTTGTTTCAACCGTGAGGCTAGTTGAAAGGGTACCAGCCTGAGGAGGGTGAACCTGTAATTCTTACAACTAGTCTCTAGGGGCCCCAACACAATTTGGTTCTCCTGCATGAAATTTTGGAGAGCCTCAGAGGTGACATCACATAGTGTCTCGCCGATGTCATGCAGATCATCCTTGGTTTGGGTGATTGGGTCAATAGACAACTTTGATGCCTTAACCTTCTTACGCGACCCTGTCCGCTCAGTTGGGTGCTTGCGCTTCAACTGTGTTGACGTGTTTTGTGGGTCCATGCCTCCCTCTTCTTCCTCTGCTTCCTATCCATGTGAAGGCAACGTTTGGCCCTCGTGCGCCTTCGCAGTTGCCTCCTGTTTTTTGTTGCTACTACGACCTTTTCCTGCTCAGTTGTTGTCTATGCAGCATCCCATGTAGCCCGCACTTCTGCTGCTACTGCTTCCTTCCTTATCTTTTCTGCCAACTGTGCGATGTGCAAATTGGCCTCATCTTTCTTCCTTTGTGCCGCCAAATTCTCTATCTCTGGGATGTCTAGAGTGTGCCACTCCGATGGCCATGTCTCTAGGATGTTGAAGATGACATCGTCTGTGGCTACAAAAGGTAGCTTCCTCCATTGTTTGGTCGGGTCCTTGAACGCTCTAATATAATTGTTATGGATGTCCGGTTGAAATTCCACCTCTGAATATTGGTGTAGATAGTGGATGACAACCATGGCTTGTGGTTGATCTCCCTTCTGAGGTTCATCTCCATGAACACCCAAAATATTTTGTTTTCGTGGATCCTAGTGGCATCCTTTGTGGCCCAGAGCGAAGCGTACTTCGCAGCCTCGAGTAGATCTCTATCAATTATGGGGAATTGACTATCCTCTGGTAATTCCCCTACCATGAGCACTATGGACAGCAGAAGCCATGCATAGTGGAACATTTTTCCCTATTCTTGAGCTTCGTGGAAATTCTCCAGAAACTCCTTACAGAGGAACTCAGACTAGTTAAGCTGGACCCCCTCCATGCACTGCTCAACCAGCGCTACCACTGGCACGGGTACCTCATCTATGCGGCACTTGCGCATAACCTTACCATTCAGTATTTGGGTTGCCACTTTTACTACTTTGTCACTAATGCTGGATATGGTGCAGCCCCTTTTCTTCTTCGCCAACTTGTATTTTTTCTTCATGGCCTCCACGATTGCCAAGTCACTGCTCTTCCCCTCCGAGATGTACACGGGGTCCTCTCCTTTGCATGGAAGCTGGGAAATGCAATGAATCAAGTCTTTTATGATGGGGATGGGCTCCTCTAGCCACAAACACCCATCATGCACCAAGCATAGCAACTTCCTGATGACGAAAATGGTTATTGGGGCATGGTGGAAATGTGGCACCCAAAGCAGGTTTAGCAACCCAGCCTTTTCCATCCACGCAACCACTTTCACGGCTCTAATTCTGTAACCCCTATCGCAGTGTTCTGCTTGGGATTCATGAGGTGCGAGATCTCAAGGTGAGGCAACTTCTCGTGGTTCGCAAGGTCCCAATCCTTGAATTTTAAGCTCGACACCCGCCCCAGGTGCGTGCCCTCAAAAATATTGTTGTCTAGAAGGAGCGAGGTCTGGAGTGAGCTATTGGTCTCGTTAAGGTCCTTGGGCACTCTAGCCTTTCCTTTCCATGGGGGGACATAGGTGGACAGCCTTGTCACGAGGTGCACAGGCTCAGTTTTTGCCTCCATGCCTTCTTCTTTGTCTTTTTTGATGACTAGGTCCTCCAGGTCTTCCTCTTATTCATCGGTCTCTATGGTGATGACTTTCCCCTTCTCCTCCATTGACAGCTTGGTGTGCAACAGGTTTCCCGAGGACACACGTACGCGAGCCATCACTTTTTTTTCCTTCTTGGGTCTTGGCATGCACAAAAATGTCGGGATTTATGCCACAATCCCGGCACCTTTCAGAGCATCCCCCACAGTCAAGGCTTACGTGGCCTCTTCAGCGATCATTTATGTTATCTCCCTAATGTCCTCAGTTGTTTCCATTGTGACCGTCCAGAAATTTAGCACTCATGAACTCAGGGGCTCAATCAACACTCGACACACAACAATCAAGGCTCTGCTTAATATCTCAATTCACAAATGACCAAGTGTTGTTTGTTGGGTAGCCCTTTGTAATTTATAGTGCTTTTTGAATTTGAATTCGACCGTTCCCCCCAAATCTAGTTCATTAATGCTCCCTTGGCAGCAGATTTTTCCAAATCTTGCCCATAATTTGCATCTTAAATGCTTGTCGCCTACTCCATTTGGTCATAAGTCGAGTATCCCATCATGAATATTGACTTCAATGGTCACTTTTTGGCCAACCCGCATGGTAGCACAACCCCTCGTGTGCGGTCGCTGACCTTGTGACTCTTTGTTTCTGCGCATAGCTCCAACATCGCGTAGCTCCTGATTAGAGTCATTTATAGTCCCATGCTTCCTTTCAACTGCTTGGAGTGCTAAGATTGTACTTCCCTCGGCTAGTCAAGTGGTCGCACCACCTGTGTAAAGTTTCATCGTGTCACCCCATCCTGTTTCCTGGAAAATACCCACCTTTTATTGTTACAGGTGGAATCGCGCACTTTATCATCTGCAATGTGCTACCCTGGTCGATTCACTTGGTAATGTGTGGTCCAAGCCAAGGCATCAAATTGATCAATTCATGGCAATAGGCCTCAAACTTATCATAGTGATCAAACACATCCTGCCCTATCATCCTAGTTTTTTTACCGAGAAAATCTTCCTTTATCGCATCCTCCAGCTTCTTGACTTCTGCGTCTACCAGAAAGCTTTTCTTCCTTAATCATACCCTTTCTTCTTCAAGTTCTTGGAGCCTATAATTTCCTTGTCGGATTTCTTCTTCAAGGGTTCCGCAAACCATCGTATCTACCAATGCTATCATGCGTGGTCTAAGCTTTTCATGTAATATAGGGCTTACAGTGTTTGCCTTATACTCCAGCCCTAGTGGTGCCTACATGGTCAGGTGTTTACACGCATCTTATAAGACCATAGAACCGCTAGTACGGGCAGGTCTCAGTCAGTCCACTTCATATTATGGACCTTGTTCAGCGCTTCACGTACTTTGTTAAAGGCTTTTGCATGGATATCCTTCTGCGCACTTAGTCTTTCCATACTTCACAGTCCTAGCAGAAGGGGTCGTTTGTGCCATTTTATTTCTTGCACCCGCTTACTAATCATGTCTCCTACCACGAGGACTGTGTGTATTCCTACAGGTTTCACACCATATGCTTCTATCCACCTAGAAAGGTGGGCACGTGGGTTGTTTCATCTGTCATACTTGTCTTTTAACTACATTTGAGGCTTCCCAAACTGTATGTGCATCATCCTTCGATAGTCGCGCCAGTCCTCAAAACTTTTCTGGTGCATACCCCACCACCTTGCAGGCGTAGCACACAGTGCCCATTTTAGAGCGTCGAAATGTTGTTGTTCTGGCACTTCTCTTTCAAATCTGTTCAGGAAGTCATCTACCTCGCTTAACCCATCATACATAGGCAGATCTCTTATCTCTATTGCTACGCGACACAACAACCTCATCATCATGTTACAGTTGAGCGTGGTTACCTCATGTAACCAATTTTTCCTTCATTCTTTATCCTCGTCGGAATCTAATGTGTAGGAAATTTCGTGCTCACAGGAGATTAGACCATTCGTGGTTGGATTTACCCAGTCTTGCTCCCCCACAGTTATTTTTTAGATGCAGTCAAAATCATCATCGTTGTCATAGTTGCGCATTGGCTCCGTGTAGCACAATCCTTTTGTAAGTTCCAAAGGTACAACCATGCGTAGAGAATGTTTCTCAAAAATCATCTTGCACTTCTTCAGGTTTATCACCCCATTCATGTCAGTGGTCCAATCTATTCCCAATAGCGCAGGGTAGGGATTGCTGTCATCAACAATCTTTATCACTTCAAAATCTACTAGCGTGCTTTCTCCTTCAATATCTACTATGATTCCCTGCAATCTCCCCATAGGTAGCATCTTTTGCTGGTTCGCCATTCACAGTTGGATGGGAGACCATTGCAACGTAAGCCTGCCCATGCGCTCCCATGTCTGCTTCGTCAAGACGTTCACGTCCAATCCTAGATCCAGAATCACTTGGTTCATCTCATATTCACTGATATGCATGGTCAATCTCATCTCCCTTCCCATTTGTGTCATGTGCTTCACGAGCTTTTTTACTACACATGCTTCTCCTGGCACGGTCCCAGTGCATCTAGTTATGAGTTCTTGCAACCCTTTTACAACCTTGTTGTCACATAGAAACTTCATGCATGTCTCTAAGAACGTAGTGAGCATCGATGGGTCCATTTTGAGCTCCAGTCTGTCTTTACTTCCTGAAGTGGAGGCATCTGCAAAGCTCCTCTTAGCTTCCATGAAGGTCTCCTTAGCACGCTCCAAATAAAATTTTGGTTCCTTCATTGGAGCCTTGCGAACCCAGGTACTTTCTTCAGGCTACTTTCCTTTGTCATCCCCTATCATAATACCACTTCAGAGCACGATATTTACATTAGGGTCTTCCTTGCGTGGCTCATACCTCATCATTTGCAAGTTCTAAGTCAGGGGAGGTTGGAGTGCTCCTTTATCGTGCAACCTCGCTATCAGTGTGGGACAATCCTTTGTCTCATGATCAAACAGTGTATAGTACAAACATGATGGTTGCCTTGGACTTGTACAATCGCAAGCATAATGTCCTGGCCCTCTGCAATTGTAACATATTAGTTGTCTATGACCTATTCCTGGTCCTTCTCCACCTCGTCCTCGTCTGCATCCGTGAAATCCAGTGCGCGCCATTCCTATGTTTTGATCAAGGGCCCATGTTTGGGCCTGAACTCTGTAGGTAGGAGTTCAATCCATCATCAGTTCATAACTTTGACAGGTGCGCTCATCATGTCCTACTGACCTATAGAAATTACATAACAACTTCTGTGAATTCTGCGTATACTTCTTTAATTGATCCAAAATGGATCCTAAACACCCTCTAAGTCTTCAGACATCCAAAAATATCACATAAGAAGAACCTTTAAAAATGGCGGATTACACTATTGAGAGTGAAAAACACAAGGAAACAATGGAAATAGAGCCTTTCGGAGGTAAAAACAACTTTGCTAGGAGCTGTCAGATCTGGCTGATCAACAGTCCAGATCTGATCGACATATCGCAATCAGCAGTGGCAAGTGGAGGTCATTGGAGGAAGCCATATGCCAGTTGTGATAACGATCAACACAAGTCAACGAGGATCGTCTATCAAGCACACAGATGATGGCTTGGGTTAACTCATGATATCGCATCGGCAATATACAAGGAGCGCTTACCAACAGCCCGGGGACTTTGCGATATAATCGCATTGCAATATCGTATCGGAGTACTACAAAGGAGCAGGGCTGATAACACATATGGCTGTGATAGCCAAACCCAATAAGATTATAGATGAAACTTAATATATTTTGAGATCTAGAAAACGACATTTTCTGTGTATTTCGCATTTTCGCCAAATAAATGGAAAACAAAGGAAATGCGAATAAAGCGACGAATCTGGACCTGAAAGGGATATACATGCAGATATATATGTTTTGAGTTCTATAATGGGTAGGATTTCAAGTGGGCCTTAGGCAGTAAGTGGTATTGGATGGGCTCCGCTCGATCCCATCCACTGGCCAACATGTGGCGTGAGAAAACCACCTTTTTGGGAGGGAATCTCTGTATGCCTTCGCCGCCCGAAATGAATCTCATTCGTTGGATCAAGATCACTCAGATCAACAATGGATATGCGATCATGATATAAAGGTGGACCTGATAGAAGTATAGAGTAGATTTAAGGATATTTGAATTCCGATAAACAGTGATTTGGCGGATTTTTCCCATGTTTTACAGTGTTTCTCTGTGTAAACAAAGAACACTATTTTTGGGGATTTCAAAGGCCCGATGGTCCCTTCCATTGCAGAACAGGTGGTCACCTTCCCTGAAGACGTTATGCCATGATTGCTAACGCTCAAAAGGGGATTCGAGCAGACAGAGGCCGAGAGCCAGAGAGCCCGAGAAGCGGAAATGAACAAACAGTGTCAATTGGCTTTAAAGCCACATACTGATAGAAATAGAAAGGAAGCAGTGCTGAGACAGAGAGTGAAAAAAAGAGTCTGTGTACTTAGAGAGGTAACTACTGAAGGCTAGACTATGAGACGTAGCCCAAGAGTTTTTGGTGAACTCCATATTAAACTTGTTGTGTTTATGTGTGTTTGTCTATTATGTTTCTCTAACTGCTCAATTGTCTATATTATTCGCAATCTTATCGATCCATTGCACTAAGTAATATAGGAAAATCCATACACATGAGTCTATAGTACCTTAAAAGTAAACTAAGATCTTCATTTTTAGATCAAGAAGTATCAGAGCTTTAGGTTTGCTAAGGTTAGACAAGCTTGTACTAGATTGTTGAATGCTAACTAGGTCAAAGCTCAAACTAGGAGAAGGAGAACTTGTTGAGACTAATCTAGAGATTGGAAGAGTCTATGCTCAGAGGAGAATGTCCAGAGAAGTCCCATTGGAATCAAAATCTCATTTCATGGACAATTTCATGACCATGAGAGCCATGGTGGAAGAAATGTATCAGGAATTTAAGAAGGATTGAGGTGAAAGCACCTCAACACCCGAACAAGGCAAAGGAATAGAGGAACCTCTTCTATTTGCCCATTCAAAAGGAAAAGGGAAAGGGGAAGAGCCTCCTCCATCAACTCCTCCTTCTAGCCCTGAAAAGAAAAAGAAGAAAACATCTTTGATTAAATTAGATGTAAAATTTTATTTTTCAATCTATGATGGAGAATTAAATGCAGAAAAGTTAGATAACTAGATTAGACAGATTGATGTGTATTGCAAGGTGTAGAACATTGATTTAGAAAGGAGTAAAATTCAGCTGGCTAGCCTTCGCCTTGGAGGAACTGCCCTAGTGTGGTGGGAAGGCAGGTCGCAAGCTAATTTGAAGAAGCATGGTAAAATTCTTTCTACCTGGAATGAATTTGTTTCTGCCATTAAAAAACAGTTTTATCCTCTAGATTATATGCAACAAGCAATGATGAGTTGGCAAACTCTTCACCAATTAAAGGCCAAAGTGTACAAAGCTATACCCAGGAATTTAGAAAAAGAGCTTTAACTCTTGGCATTTCTTTAGACTCCCATGAAACTTTATTGAAGTATACAGCTGGTCTACATAACTATTTGAAGCACAACATTCTCATGTTTAACCCCACTAGCCTAGATGATGTATCAGTTCAGGCTACACATGTAGAGGCTAGAGGCAAGAATGTGAACCTAGAGATTGGGGGATCATCAAAACCCACTGCAAGCAAGAACAAGGAAAAGAAGAAGAAAAAATGGAAAGAGAGGAAGGTAAACGATGTACATAAAGACAAACCTTCATGCACTCACTACAAGAAAGATGGACACGATGATGAACACTGTTGGTCTTTGCCTCCGAAACTGAAACCCAAAAAGTTCGGTGGTAAGAAGAAGAAGATTTTTGCTGCTATTCAGAAAGATTTGGGGTCGGACTCAGGTGATGAAACAATAGTCGTAGCTACAGGTATAAAAGGTAAAAATTCTGAAGCATCTACTAGTAATTCTACACAATCTATTGATAATGAAGAAAATGAGAGGAAAAGACATGAGCTTTTTCATATTAGAGTTATTTCCAAGCATCAAAATATTGATACTTTATTTGATAGTGGATCAAAAGTAAACTTTATTTCTGAAGCAATTATAAAGAAGTTGGGATTACTAACCACACCTCACAAGAAGCCATATCCATTAGGTTGGGTATGTGATAAAGCTAAGCTACAAGTGACTAGACAATGTAAACTTAGGTTTGCTTTTGGGTCAACATTTGTAGATGAGGTTGAGTTAGATATAATTCCCTTGGATATATGTGGTATTGTTTTAGGAAGTCCT
>APFE030390006.1:0-17403 GCA_000404065.3 Pinus taeda
TAAAAAATATAATATATCTAATAAGTTACTCAATTTTGTGACATTATTACTCCATTTTGTGGGGAATAATGTCAACAAATATTAGTAGGAGAAAAAATCAAGGGCATGATATGAAATGTTGTGGCCCTTGAACTGAATGTGGGGGCTTGCATCCCATAAGATTTCTAAGAGAAAAAACTAAAAGAAATTGTAGGATACATAGGTGCATTTATAGGGGGCTGAAGGAATATCATCACTTGTATTAATCGTTTTTGTAAATTTTTATGTTGTTATAATATTTGTTATGAAGAATAATTTTTCATGATTGTTGTAATTATAAGGTGATGTTTCCCCTTAGGTAGTGTCCAAAAGCCTGAAGTAGTAAAAGAAATTATGTTGTACAAGTTGAGCAACATGGAGAAAATATTGAAGATCAAGTTAGTGATCCAATGGAATAAGATGATAATAGTAATATAGTTCAAGATGATGGGACAAATGAATTGATCCAAGACTTTTTTTTTTCAATCGGTCAATTATGAGTATGAGGAAAATGGTGATCATATTCTTAATGAACCATTGCTAGAAAAGGTAACGACACCATTTTATGAAGGCTCAAGAGTGAATTTTCTCTCTGGTACATTATTGTTTGTGAACTTAAAGGTTTTGAATTATTTCTCAAACACTTATATGGCACAAATCCTAAGGTATGTAATATGTTTCATCACATATTTTAGATAAAATTTACTTTTTTGTTTTTCATGTGCTAATTAGTGTGTAAAATAAGAATGGAATATTTAAAATGAATATTCTTTATGCTAACTAATGATTTTTTATGTTGTATGATTAGGTGAAATTTTGTTACCATCACCAAATATTTTACATTGTACATACACAGAATTATATCACATTATGAAATAAATTTGAATAGAGTATCAAGCTATAGATTCATGTCCTAATAATCATATTATATATTATTAAAAAACAAATTTCCCACAATGTCAGTGTGGTAGATATCTAATCAATCAATTAACCAAAAAGGTGCCTTAAAATATTCTTTGTCATATTCCCATAATTCCATATTTGCAAGGATGGTTCTGGTGTAAAAGCATAACACAATTTATATATTACCATGCACAGAGGAGAAGTGGATATGATTTTCTTCGAATGCCTATAGATGGTTATGCATTTAGGGAAACCGAGGAAAAATAGCCACATTTTAAATATAAACCTTGTAATGTTAGGATTTCATTGGTAGTTGACGGTGTTAATCAATTTCGAAAGTTGAAATCTATTTACTTAGTGTGACCACTTTGTGTTATCAACAATAACCTTCCTCCTTCGATGTTAATAAAGGGGGAGCACATTATGTCAACAATAATTTTTCCAGGTATTTGTTTACATTAATATTTCAAATGTAATATTTTCATTTTTCTTATTTGTTGTATAATATATTATTCTTATTTATTTACTTATTACATACTTATCATGGTAGTAATTATGTGTAATTTCAATTAATTACCAGGTAAGAAACAAGTTAAATATATAAATGTATATATCCAACCTCTTATGGAAGAGTTAGTAAAGCTCTAGGCTTACATCACTATGTATGACATCTCTAAATGAATAAGGCAAAGACAATTTCAATTCCATGGAATACTTGTACAGACAATTCATGATGCCCCAAGACTAACACATTTTTCTGGTATGGAATGTTCCAATATTGCACTTTAATAGTGTGTGTGTGTGTGTGTGTGTGTAAAGGAAGGGCTATTTTCTCCCTTATGTCAATATGCTTTGAAGGCTTTGTTGAGCTCGCACTCCTTCCTCCCCGACTTTGGTAGTATATAATTATATGAAGATATCATGAATGTTTTCTAAGCAAGCCCTTCATATAATTGACAATAATACATATCTTAATGCAGGTCTTGAAACAAAGGGTAAACTTTCATGTCTAGTATGTGATCCTAAGGTAAAATATCGCCATTTAGAAAGTTTAGGAAAGTAGTTGTTTGGTGAGTATAGGCACTAACTCTCTACTAACCATCAGTATAGCACTATTGAAAAACATATTTTGAACAAGAACAAAGAGACTAGATTAAAACTATGAAGAATGACCCCTCACATATGTAAGTTGGAATATCACATAAATTGTCATGGTATACAATTTGTTTATGTATCTTATTTTTATTTTTTTAATTTTTAATTTTTATATAATTAAATTTTATAATATATAATAATATTGTTGTGATTTTTACCATGTCTAATTTGTGCAATATTTTACTTCAAAGCAAATTATACATATTTCTTTTTAAAATGTCTCAAGACTCATTTAATTTAAAATGTTAAAATATTTAAGCATAACTTAATTTGTTTAATATTTCAATGGTAAAAATTACAGATATGTAAACATTTAGCATTAAGTAGAGACCATGGTTTGATTATTAGTAGAAGATGGATCCTTGTCCTAACATCCTAGATTTTATGTTTATTTTTGGGATTTATTTTGTTGGTTTATTTATCTATGTAGGTATTAACGTACTTTTCATTTGTTGTTGGTTTATTCTTCATCGGAGTTTATATTATTGATCCTTCATATTTTCTTGAGTATTTTTATCATCCTATTCATTCTTAATCCTTTCAATATTGTTTTAATTTAAACGCCTATATATATAATATATATATATATAATATATATTATATATATATATATATCATACATATATATATATATATATAATTATTTTTGGTACTTGTTATATTTTTGTTTTGTTTTATTAATTTCCATAGTATTTATTTATTATATAATCTTGTCTCGATTAGGGTTTGAATCTTTTTATATTTGTTTACTTCCCCCTCGTTTGGAGTTTGGCTTTGAATTTTTTATTCTTATTAGTTAAAATTTTTCATTATTTCAAATTAATAGATCTTTAATAATATTTGATTTTAATAACTAATTTAAATATAATTTTTCAAAAATAGCCATTTAATATGCCTTAATTAAATATTTGTTTTAAATAAATAGTATCATAATTTAAATATTATTGACTTTGATTTTTTTATCCATGTTAGCTATATTTTCAATTATTTCCCTTTAACAGAAATTTTTAGTAATATTTGATTTTAAGAAATTATTTTAAATATTATCTTTCAAAAACTAGTTCTTACTTAATAATATTTGTTTTTAATCAATTAATATATTAATATCATAATTGAAATATTATTTTTCAAAAATAGTCGTTACTTGAAATTATGGTCTTTACATTGCTACCTATTTCATGGTCTGCTTCTTCATCTCCTAATGATGAACCACATTGGTTGGCTCAAAATGCATTCGCCAAAAAAATTTCTTATGCGATTTCTACCGAAAGACTTTTCTTAATTAACTTAATTTGTTTTCATATATATAACAAAGATAAAATAACCTATCAAACACAATACACATTTTTCTACTCATCACGTGTTTATGAAATTGAAATTTCTATTAGAAAATTAATCCCAACCTTCGAGTTAAACACAATGAAAACAACCATTCTTGTTAGATGGATTTTCGCATGTTATAGGTTTGTTTGGATACTGAAGTAGATAAGTTCTAAAAAAGAGTATGAGTTCTCCATTCCGCAACACATATCAAACATTTAAGAAGGAATGGGTATTTAATAAAGAGTTGGTAAATATGTATGGTCCAACATTTACTGCACAACCCTTTCTTGTAGTACGCAACCTCTGCAAGTTCATAAAATCACTTACCTTGTACAATCACCCATCCTGTACCTTAATGTGTTTACTTTGTCATAAATTTATGTGTTAAAATGTATTTTGAATATACATGTGTAAATTTCTTGTGGTTTCAGTTGAGTCTGTAAGTTTGAGAGGTAGAGAGGAGAAAATTGTGGAGAAAATATGGTTGCCATGTGAAAACAATGGTTTTACTATGTGTTACTTCACAACCACTGGTGAAGCATAAATCAAGGTAACAATTTTTGTTTTACTTGGAGTTGCAGCCTCCATTTATCATGCGAATATATTTTTCTATGTTCTGATATCATAATATAAAGTTTGGTTTGTTGTGATATGGCTTTAAACTTTCATGTCTAGTTTTACTCTATTCTACCGTGAGTTTTTTCTTTTTCTTTTTAAGCCTCTTTCCAGTTGCAATTTTCTTGCTGCAACTGGAGATTTTACCTACATAACTAATTTGTTGAGGGAGATTCCTCTCCTCTTCCCCTTGTCAAATTTATAACATGGTATCACAACAGGTGAAACTCTGTTAGCTACTCTGTTTGCTTAAAAATAATTATTTTTTGTGGCAGTTAAAAATTGTTTTAACTGTAGTTTGTTTTTGGAGGAGGATAATTTTTTATTTTATTGTGAGGAATTGGAACATCAAGCATAATATTACCTAATCCTCAGAAACCTCAGTGTAATGGAAAAAATTATGACTACTTGGCTATAACAATGAAGGATTTGTTTTCTTCTCAAGACATTTGGTGTTTGGTGGAGAATGGTTTTCAAGAATGATCAAATGCATCAACATACAATGCCTTGACACATCCAGAAAGGGATTTTTTCAGGGACAACAAGGAAAAATGATGAAAAATCCCTCTTCTACATATTTCAAATAGTCCATGAAAGTATTCACCCAATAATTGGAGCAGCGACAAAGTCCAAGCAAGCATGGGACACCCTCTAGACAACCCACCAAGGCATGGCGAAAGTGAAGACAACAAAGCTATAAATGCCAAGGAGAGACTTTGAGACAATTTGTATGAAAGAGTCTGAGAATGTAGACTCATTTTTTACACATGTAATTGGACTGGTTACTCAAATAAAGTCTCATGGTGAGACACTTGAGGAAATGAGAATACCTGAGAAAGTTCTGAGAAGCCTGTGAGGAAGCTTTGATGCCATTGTTGTGGCCATAGAAAAGACAAAAGATCTGTCAGAATTTTTAGTGGATGAGATTCATGTATCACTGATTTCTCATGAACATGGACTAAATAGATCAACAAGCTCCTCACTAGAGCATGCCTTCAAGACACAAGTTTCATTTGGTCAAGGTAGAGGTAGAGGAAGATCATATGCTAGAGGAAGAGGAATAATCCCACACAGAGGTGGAAGAGGCAACCCTTGAAGCTTAAGTGGAAGGGGTAGAAATCAAAATCCAAGTCAAGGCCTAAGCTAAAATCAAGCACAAGTTTAGAGGTATGATAAATGTTAATTTCAATGTCAATATTGTAATAATTATGGTCATTATGAAAATGAATGTAGAAATAAGAAATATGACATATGTAACAAAACAAGTGTAAATTTTACAAAGGAAAATTAGAACCATGATAGCATGTTTTTAGCTTCTAATTTAGAAAAAGAAAAATAAAGTGATGTATGGTTTCTAGATTCAAGGTGTAGCAATCACATGATTGGGAACATAAAAATATTTTCTAATTTAGATGAAAGTGTGAAATTTCAAGTGACATTAGGGACGAATAGAAAAGTCTATGTCATGGGCAAAGGAAGAGTTAATATCCTAACAAAGAAGAGGGAGAAGAAATATATGTTAGATGTTTATTTTGTCCCTTGTCAAAAGCATAACCTCATAAGCATTGGATAACTCAAGCAAAAGGGATACAATGTATTTTTCAAATATGATGAATTTGCAATTTTGGATAAGACTCCAAGTAGAAACTTGATCCCAAAAGTTTAGATGACAAGCAATAGAATGTTTCCCCTAAACATAAGATTGGATTTGAAGAAATAAAGTGCACAAGCACAACTATCAATGAACTCAAAAGAGGATGTAATAGAAGTTGCAGCTATTACACAAGTGAACTATCAAGAATAGGTCAACAATGAAAATTAGTTATGGAATTTGAGATTTGGTCATCTCAAATTTGGAGGTTTTAATTTTCTACTTAGGAAACACATGGTGAAGAGATTTCCACTCATAGAAAAACTAGACAGCCTATGTGAAGGATGTATCTTGGGAAAACAACATAGAGAGACATTTCCAACAAGAAAGTCAATAAGGGAAAAGGCACCTTTGGAGATTTTCCATTCATATCTATGTGGACCAATGAGACACCATCAATTGCTGGAGGCTACTACTTATTGACCTTCATAGATGATTATACAAGGAATACATGGGTCTACTTCCTAAAACATAAAATTGAAGTGTTTGAGCACTTTTGTCAATACAAATCTCTTGTTGAAAAGAAATTTGGACACTACATCAAAGTATTGAGGATTGACAATGGTAGCGAATATGTCTCAAATGATTTCCTTCGGTTTTGTAGGGAGCATGGAATTCACAAGAAATTTACAAAAAGGTATACACCTCAACAAAATGGTGTCACAAAGAGGAATAAAACGATCATTATGGAAATGGTGAGTATGATTATTGCACTGAAGTTGTCATGTGTGTAACATATATCATTAATAGGTGTCCAACCAAAAGTGTTATGAATGTAGCTCCTTAAGAAGTAGGGAGTGCAAGAAGGAATGACATCACTCACATGAGAGTGTTTGGATGTGTGGACTATGCACATGTCCCAGATGAGTTGAGGAAGAAGTTGGACAACAATGGGAGAAATGCATATTTGTTAGATACATTGATGAATCGAAGGCATAAAAGATGTACATTCCATCAACCAAGCAAGTCATAATCAATAGAGATGTGTAGTTCATAGAAGAGGAAGCATGGGATAGAATTTTAGAGAACAAATTAAATGTGAAAACACATCTACAACATGAGGACAAATAGGAATTGACAACAACAAGTAATTCCTCAATTGTGACTCCCTCTACTTCTATTTGAGGGCAACAAAGTAGGAAGCATGTAACACAATCAAAAAATAATAGGAAAACGTCACGCGGTCAAGAAAGTGCTTGTCTAAGAATGTCGCAAAGCGTAGCACCAAGTGACATGTCAAACCCATATTTTGCAAGCATAATAAGACCAAAATTTAGAAATTTAAATGAAATTTATGAGCAAGATGAAGATGATAGTAGCATTGGTTTGAATTCCTCATTTGAATTATTTTTTCGTGTACATGACCCAATCCATTTTGAGGATGCAGTCAAAGAAGAAAAATGGGTTGCAGCAATGGAGGAAGAAATAGAAGCAACATAAAACAAGGACACATCAAAGTTATTGAACCTTCTGCAAGGAAATAAGTCATTGGAGTGAAGTGGGTCTATAATACCAAGAGAAATGTTGAGGGGAGGATTGCAAGGCATAAATTGATGCTATGTGTGAAAGGATACATGCAGCAGCATGGAAGAGATTATGTGGAGACATTTGTGGCAGTCACAAGGATGGAGATAGTGCATACAATCATGTCAATTGCAGTGCAACATAGATTGAAAGTGTATCAAATGGATATAAAATCAACGTTCTTGAATGGGGTGTTGAAAGAGGAAGTATATGTCACACAAACACCTCTTTATGAGGTAGAAGGCTAAGAATACAAGGTGTATAGGTTGAGGAAAAGCTCTTTATAGTCTAAAGCAAGCACCATGTGCATGTTATAGCAAGATAGATTGTTACTTGGACACTGGCTTCGACAAATGTGATGGAGAGCCTACTCTTTACATCAAAGAGAGTGATGGTAAGCATCTTATTGTTGTATTATATGTAGGTGATTTAATATTTTTAGGAAGTCATGATTTCCTCATCACCGATTTCAAAGAAGTCATGAAAAGTGAGTTTGAAATGACTGACTTGGGGTTGTTAAGATATTTTTTGGGCATAGAAGTGAAGCAAATAGAAAATAGTATTTGTATTTCGCAATAAAATTATGTAGTAGACATTTTGGAGAGGTTTAAAATTAATAACAACAAGCTTGCACCAACATCAACTGTCATAGGGTTGAAATTGAGCAATGAAGATTACAGAAGCAATATCAATCTGACACTATATAAAACTATGGTGGGAAACTTGATGTATTTGACCACCACTAGGCCAAATATAATGCATGCATTGAGTTTTTTCTCAAGGTTCATGTAGACAGCCAAGGAGACACATTAGGAAGAAGCCAAAAGGATTCGAAGGTATGCCAATGTGACAAAACAATATGTTAGTTTGTTCACAACAAAAAATGATTTTAGGTTGGTTGGTTAAACTAACAGTGATTGGGTAGGATGTCTCGATTATAGAAAGAGAATTTAAGGATATGTATTTCACTTGAGTTTTAGAGCCATTTCATGGGCCTCCAAGAAGAAAAAACTAGTGTCATTGTCAAAAATCAAAGCTGAATATGTCACAACAACAATAGAAATGTGTTAGACAATTTCGATGAGAAGTATGTTGAGGGATCTATGCCATGACCAAGAGGGAAGAAAAACTATTTTCTGCAACAACACTTCTTCAATCACACTATCAACAAAATATGTTTTACATAAGAGGACTAAGCACATTGATGCTAAATATCACTTTATCAAAGAGTTAATTAAACATGGTGAAATTGTTTTATAGCACTATAAGTCACAGGAAACGTTTGCTGATATTTTCACAAAGCCATTGGCACATGAAAGTTTTGTTTATCTCAAACATTGTTTGCGAATTTTCAATGGTAGAAGTTGTGATTAAGGGGGAGTGTTGGAAAATTATTCCCAACTACCACATTAAACAAACTAATATAGCCATACTTGTGAGATAGATTTGTGTAGGTTCCTAATTTGATTGCATGCTAAAGGACAAAAGTTCTTAGAAACAGTACGAGTTCTCCATTCCATAAACACACATCAAACATTTAATAAGGAATGAATATTTAATGTAGAGTAGCTAAATATGTATGGACCAACATTTACTGCGCAACTCTTACTTGCAGTCTACAACCACTGCAAGTTTAGAACGTTACTTACTTTGTACAATCACCCATCCCATGACTTAATGGTTTGACTTTCTCATAAAATTATGTGTTCAAATGTATTTTGAATATAAATGTGTAAAATTCCTTTAGTTTCGATCAAGTGTGTAAGCCTGAGAGGTAGAGAGGAGAAAATCATGGAGCAAATATTGGTGGGCAAGTGAAAACAACATTTATTGAGTTTTATTGTGTTTTACTCTGCAACTCGTTGAGCTACAGTAAATCAATTCTTGAGTTGCAGTAAATCACATCAATTGTTGGAAGAATTTTTGTTTTACTCCGAGCTTCAACCTCCATTTATCATGCCAATGTATTTTCCTATGCTTTAATATCATAATATAAAGTTTGATTTGTTGCGATATGGCTTTAAACTTTCACATCTTTAAAATTTCACGTCTAGTTTTACCCCAACCACTCTATATTACTCAGTTAAATTTATATTTTTTATGTTTTGATATCATAATATAAAGTTTGGTTCATTGTGATATGGCTTTAAACTTTTACGTCTAATTTTACCACAAGCACTCTATTTTACTGTGAGTTAAATACTATTTTTTTAAGCCTTTGTCTAGTTGTGATTTGCTTTCCGCAACTAGAGATTCGACCTCCTCAACTGATTTGTTGAGGGAGGTTCCTCTCTTCTTCACCTGTAAATGTTTTTACAATTTCGTGACAATTACACAAACATACATTCCCATAATATCTATTAAAATCTAACTAAAATCAAATCACTTTTACACACTATAATCACACAAAAATGGAATGTACAAAGGCATCCATTTTTACACCATTTTAACTAAGGTTTTGTGAACATTGTAAATTAGGACAAACATATGTTAATTATCAAAACTCAAAAGATTTCTTTATATACTATATTGATATAAATTGTACCCATAGGGAACAAATGCTCGAAATGAAATAAGTGAGTTCTAGAAAATTCAACACACATATACTAGTAATGTCAAAAATCCATATGCATACGTAAGTCCTCCAAAATATGATGTTGGAATTCCCTTACACTGCTCATAATAAGTTTGGATGACAAATAAGTTAATGAGATTTCTATAAAAAATGACTGCAAATGAGGACAACCACGAATGGAGTAACTATAAGCATATTTAGATGCCATCGCCAAAGAAGGAAGGAAGTATTAAGTCATAAATACTTACTTAATACATGATTATGATCATTGTTGGCCATTTGGTGGAGTAGGAAGAGGATTATGTGATCATGTGGTGTTTACAAAATAGGAATCGAAGAAATACCCATTTTATTTCAATAAACCATTCAAAACTACACCCATTAACCATAATCACGATTCCAACCAATTACAGTGTAACAACATTACCTACCCGTATAAACTATAGTCTGTAAATTATGATGATAATTTAAAGAAATTGAGAGTGAAGAACTGAAACCTGTGATGGTTAGGGTAGGCTAGATTTTGGCATGCTTGTCTAGGGTTTCGACGTAGTTTTGGAGATCCATTCGGAAGAGCATACATCTCTTGATCAAATGTTGAACCATGTGGATCATGTGAACACATAGGTATTTGTTTCGATCATCGTCAGTTTGCATGTGTTGAGTGTGGAGCCTGATTATCTTATTTATTCAAAGGTATCACTACATTGGATCCCAATTTGTAATGTCACGGAAATGGCGCCCATAAAATGTACGCCGCCGGGGGGGTCTAGCGGGGCAAAGATGATTATTTGGCACCCCGAAAGCTAAAAATAGATGTAAAATTTCCTTGTAAAATGTTGTAATTTCACAATCAATCTGAGTCGTTCATTAGGTGGAGATCTGATGGTAGAAGTTATGTTTAATTTATGGTTTTTTCCCTAGAAGGCAACCCCTCACTATATATGTGGGGATTTTATTGTGTCAATGTAGATCTCTATTCTGAGTGAGAAAGAGAGAGGAGATTGTGTGAGAGAGAAGATGGAATTATAGCGGATCTATTGTAGGTTGCATCTATTCAGTTTGCTAGATAATATAAAAGGAAGGACTGGTTGTTTCTCCATGGACATAGCCCAAATTCAGTGAACCACATATATCTGTGTTGCTCTTGTTTTATGTGTTTTATGACTTTTTTGTGTTTATATTCCTGCAATCTCTTTTATGTGTTCCATTGCTCTGTAATATATAAATTTCTGACAACATGGGAATCTGCAACCCATCATTGTGTTGGTTGGCTCCTTCGATTTTATTTACCGAAAATAGAAAATTCTATATTGACAGATTTAATATGATAAGGATTGGCCCGTATATGATGTAAATAAATAACTTGAAATGAATGTGAACCAACTAGAGGAATAAGATGATGCATATGTACAATCCTATCCAAATGCCATCTCGGTAGTGGGCTAAAAAAATTTGCCTTACCCTTTCATCGAGATAAGAGTGGTAATGAAGGAAATGAAAGAGAGCATGTAATGATGGACAAATTAAAAACCACTTGCCCATTCCATTCCCATATTTTCACTGAGGGTCAAGGTAATTTTTTAACACTTCAATCAAATCAATGGTAATATCATGGGAAAGAATATGATAGATAATTTATTTGGCTTATGTTTTTATATCTTATCTAGATCTTATGCCCATTAGGAGAGTTTTTAGGTCTAAAATGGGCTTCCTAAGAAAATTGTACAACTAAAGTAAAATTTATAAGAACCAATAGGATCCAAGATGGTGATGTCAACCATGGGGGCATAATTCACCATTTCTGGAGTAAAAAGATAAAAAGATTAAAAAATAATAAAACTATTTTTTCAATTCATATTTTCAACTTATCTTTGTATGCTTTACCCAAATTTTGAGTGGGAGTACTCATTGGATGCAAAATTTAATTTCTCATCCAAGGAATACCCATGCTGCATACTTTCGATGGACCCTGCTACATAAAAAATGAGAAATACATGGAAAAATGTGGTTGCAATCACGTTTTTGTTATGTATTTCTCATTTTTTGTATATCAAGGTCCATAAAAAGTATGTAACATGGGTACTCCTTAGATTAGGAATCAAATTTTTCATCCAATGAACAGCTCTACTCAAAATTTAAGTAAACCCATAGGGATATAAGTTGAAAATATGAGTTGAAAAAATAGTTTTTTTTCCTCTAAAATTTGATGATGTAATCTAAGCTGATCTTATTATTTACACTATTATTTTATAATTTCCTTAGGAGGCCCATCTTAGCCCTCAAAATTCCCCTAATTTTTACTCGTAAATGCCTTTACATCTTATCGTCCCACATTAATTTCTTATGTTTCTCCTAATGGGTACGACACAAGTTGTGTAATCCTTGTCATTCAAATAATGAGGCAAGTGTGCCCTTGACATCATGTAACAAAAAATGTGTCATTGTTATGTATGAATAATACTAAAACAAGTCCAAATGTTTGAACAACAAATACAAATGTAGATTGCTATCACAATCGACATATGCAATATATCAAAATAACCTCACCGTATAAACAACAACAACAGATAAAACATTTCAATATTGTATATAATTTATATATACAATTCAAAGTCCTTTTCCATAAAGTGTAAGATGATCATACAAATCCAACAAGGGTAAAGAAAGCAATAAATGTTTGGTTTTTCCCTTTTTAAAGAAAGGCTTGGCTTAAATCCTTTAATGTAGTATTTTTACACTCATTTTATAAAACCTTTATTGGGTGAAATAAAAGCCTTATTTTTTCATAGAAGGGTTAAAGGTTTTTATTATTTCGAAAAGAAACTTTGGTCAAAAATTTTGAAGTATCATTGTTTTTATATGGTTTTCACAAATTCTTTCATTTTGGAGAAAATCAATCTTTTTTATGTTATTTTTAGATAATTTTAAATACTTATGTGATTTTTTAACATTAAATAATTTTTAGAATAATGTCACTAGTTAGTTCACCATGTTTTTTCTCAATATTGTTTTTTCCTATACAAGTTTCAATACCCCTCTTTCTATGTAAATCTCTTTTTGTTTTTAGATTGAACTATTTTTAGTTGTGATGACTAGAAAGCCATGGTGGACTGACCTAATATGATCTATAAAGTATGATGATGATGTTATAAATGAATTTTATTAATGAAAAAATAAATATAGAAATTACTTGGGAAAGAAACACTCGAGTGAAATTCTTGCCAAAATTCAGAAAACAAGTGTTAGTGGATGAGATCGGAATAATGAAAGAACTCCAAAAACATCCATAGGAGTTGCCCAACAAGGTTTGATATGATGAAAGAGAAAATATGTTAAGTCACTCAATGTAGGAAAAACATTAAGTAAGGGCAGAATAAAGAGTCGCAGTAGAAATAGTTGGGCCTCAAAGAAAAAGGGGAAGATACATTTTTGAAAAAAATAAATTCATAGGCAAGTAGCTTGGGAGACCCAAGAAAAGTAGGATGATACTAAGGAAATAAATATTCTAAGGGAAGAAATAAAAGATACATTAGCATGTACCAGAAGAGGTTGTAGATTCTGTCAAGTGATTTGAGATCAAGGGGAACTAGAATATTTGTTCAAGGTTGGGATGACAGTATTTCCAAGAACAATTCCATCAAAATATTTGGTTATATTTTTGGGTGTATTTAAGTCTAAAATTACTATATGATTTATGAATATATAGGAATGACTTGATATAGAAATTGTTATTCATTTTGGAAAATAGTAGGACCAAAAAAAAGGATATTTTAAGTTAAATGTTTGTACATACCAAATTTGTTGTTTATACATTTAACTTGAGTTTTATGTGTAGTGTTATATATTATGTGAACACAATTTAAAATGTTATTCCACGATTATAATTATCAAAGAGTAAAGTATAGGAATAATCATTCTTTTCATTTCAGTAGGATAACATTTCTACCAATTACCTATCTATAACTATGCTCTGAGTTAATCTGCCATGTAGTATATATATAGCTATACCAGTGTTCTGTAGAGTGGAAAGAGCAAAAATTGGATGTAAGGAACTTGCAGAAGGAAGAAGAGAATGGAGAATACTGATTTTTCATTGTTCCTTTTGATTGAGAACTAGTTATATTGCAAATATGTTGTTGAATACTGAGAGGAGGGGAGCTAGTTAGGTGTGTGTAGGAGATATTTCACCACTCAAACTTTGTGGCATGGATAGTGAACAAAATTTCTTTTATGAAAACTGAGTGAACCATGTAGCTATGAATGGGATAGTTATAGTGGTTGTGAACTACAGATATGGTAAATGATCAAAGGAGAAAATCAATGACATTTATAGATGCTTGCAAGGAGGTAAATTATGGTCATGAGTAGATTTTAGACCAACTCAACTAATCTCGACAATCAAGTATTAACATCACTTTGTTGGAAATAATAATGACAGGGGGGTGAATTAGTATTATCAAATCAAGAATTATTACTTTTCATAATCATATTTATATATGCTGCTTCAGAGAGGGGAACTAGCGTGTATACGCAACTGTCTTTAAGGCAACCTACATTTATGTAGTAAACTTATGATTCAACTAATTCATCATATGTTGATATTTAATCATTGCATCAGTACTTCATCAATCATTAAATACTAACCATGTGCGCTATAAACATAGTAAACCATTACACATAAGAAACACACATGAACACCAAGATTTAAGGTGGAAACCCAATGTGGGTGAAAACCACCTATTGTTGTCGTCTCTATCTTCTTCTAATAATAAGACAATCTATTTACAATCTTGTACTAGTGTAGACTCATACCAGTACACAGGCTTCTACCTATAGAAGGTTACAACATTCTCTCATTCTTCAGCTTCTACTGGAAGTGAGCTACAACCCCCTAGCTCTTGTACTAGCTAATTTGTTTACTTGTACGTAGGTGCTAGCCTACAGAAAACTCCACTCTTCCACTAGAGACCGCATTTCATGAATTTTCAGACTGGATGCTCTTGCCACATATCAAGACATATGAAGACCTTAACTCATCAATAACCCATTAGAAATTATGAAACTCAAACTTTATCAACAAACATGCAATTAATATGAAACAATCACATCATTGTCATCAGAACACTCTGTTGAACCCAGAAACCTGTATCAACATTCAGAACTAGCCGAAACCTCAAAATTTCATGTGTCAAATTGTATATGCTACTTCAATGAAGAAAACCTATGTGTATATGCTACTTCCTTTAGCCCAACTTGCGTATACCTCTAAAGGTTTTGAATCATAAAATCTCTAAATAACAAACTGTACCAACCATTAGTGTATTGAACATCTATTGTCAACTTGTAGAACTTTACGTAGGCAGGCAACAGAAAACACTTCTTTTCACTTATACAATTAATCAAATATCAACCACCTTATGCATTTAGATTTACATTAAAATCTATGAAGACTTCATTGACAAACAACAGAGAATTATAGCAGTAATAAATCAGCAACACTGATCTAATAGATTAGTCATCTTTGAATATCAAGCATTTATTTTGTATACGCTACTTGAAAGAACAGAACCTACGTGTATACGCTCTTTTACCAAGACGAACCTATGTACAGATCTGCAAATATTGACTTAGAACTTTGTTACAATTCTAGACTTTAGAAATACCTAGATCATGATAGATACTGAATAAAATAGACACAAAACATCAAATCTAGCCTCAACCAATATTATATCATTCAAGAATAAGTCATTTTAGTTCTCATGATCCTGATCCAATATTGAACTCAAGGTGCACATAAATATTTCATATCTAGTCCCAAACATAACCCTGCAACACAAAATATACTTCAAATAGAATTATTCCCTAGAATCTTATTCACTTTCCCATCTGGCCTTATGATCCTCTGTTCTTTATATAGTTTCTGGCCTTTCTCAATACCATGAACCGAATCCACTTAGGACCAATACCTTGGATCAAATACCATAGACCGAATAGCTTAGACTAAATACCTAACGTTAATATCATAGTCCAAAGATACCTTGGACCAAATACCTCAGACCAAAACCATGGTTTTCAACATGTACACGCTTTGCCTTCTGTGGGAGTGCATGTGTACTTTATACATTATTTTTGTCCTGAGTACCTGCGTGTATATGCTACTTGCACTAAGCGAACATGCATGTATCTCTTAAACTACTCTTACATCATCTTCTTCATTCAACTTTTTATTCTGATCAATAGACCTTAGTTCCATCTTCCTGATCCTCTATACTGCTTCCCTATTGCCTCTAAATATTCCTCTTAGCCTCTTATCAAAACTGAGTTGACCTATAGTGTTGCCATCGAGTAAAATACTTGTATCATAATGCCAACACACTTAGGGTTGGATCTCAGTATAGTATTTTTTATTCCAATTATTATTATAAATATATGTAATACCCTTCAGAAATAATGGTAAAATAAGGAAAAAAATCATCTTATCCTATATTTATTATTATAATAGTAAATAGTTCCATTATACAGATAATAATCGAAAACAGAACTGCACTGTAAAATTTCTAAGTTCTGGGCAGTGAAACCCATTAAGATGCAGATATGGAGGGTTGAACTTAGGTCATCCATAACATTTACCACAAGAATTAGTTTAGAGGGGGTCTGAAGAATAAGGAAATTTGAATAGACAAAGTTCGAGTTAATGCAGGAGAAATAATCAATATTTAAAAATATATACATCCACTAGTGTTAACTAATAATTGGAAATGTAACCTACGAACTGTTAGTGAAAAGAAAAATTATAGTAGTTAAGGGAACTTAATTTTAAATTCCAACTAGTATAATGGAATATAAAACATATAAGTTATTATTTAATTTAAGTATGAAACTACAGGAATGGAGCAGCGAGAAAAAAAAATATATTATGGTTTACAATTTTCAATAAAAATCGTCATATATAAAAGGCACATATTAAATAGTAAAAATATATACATATTTTTTTGAAGGCCAATAATGTCTAGATCATGTGGTCTCCATGTATATAGCTAATGGTAGTTACATAGATAAAATAAAAACATAGCATGTAAAATTATTTCCAAGCGATGAGTTAGGGCTACAAGCACCGAGACGAGACTTGATCGAAGGGTGAGGATGAATAAAATTGTGCATTGGATGGAAAGGAAAAGAAGGTAAAAGGGAAGAAATCCCAATCCTAACCAGAATCTAGTTAATGTGGAAAGAATAAATACTTCTCCAGAATCAAGTGCTTTCACTCTCATGAATTTGTCGACTATGCCATGAAGTGTCCACACAAGAAGACAAGAAAGAATACCTCATGAGGAGTAGCAGATGAAGCTTTGGATTCACAATTCTAGCTCTACTTTACCCTCATTGTATGCAAGGATAACACAATGATGGGGATCATGTGGTACCTAGAATCTAGTGCATCATTCTATATGACAGGGACTAGGGAATTTTTCAATGACCTAGAGGAAAAATACTTGCAGATGCACGTTGAGATAGGGGATGAAGGAAGGTATAGTGTGACAAGGATATAGTCACGTTTTAGAGGGATTTAGGCTCCCCCCTCAGGCTCAACAATGTCATGTTCTTTCTGGGCCTAAAGAAATATTTTGTCTCTATT